>OZ026557.1:5016465-5106465 GCA_964020155.1 Chondrilla cf. caribensis | reverse complement strand
GACCTGGCATAACTTTCCAAACAGTCTGATGGCTCTGGTGGTGAGGTCTGGGTCGTGGTGAGGATAGAGGAAAGATGAGAGATAATGGAAGAGGCTCTGTCTGCCTCCCTTAGGCTGCTGGATGAAGGACTCTTCCAGAGGTGAGAGCTTCTTGTCAGATTTGTGAGCCAAAATCCCTTCCAGAACAGAAAACGTCGATTTCAAAACCTCAGTGATGGCCACTGTTCTTGTACTGTACCAGCTAAAATTGGAAATGGGAATGTGACCAAAGCTGGGAATGGAGGGGTTGAATAACTCGACCTTGCCGCTCCCACTTCCATGACAACCGCTCCCATGGCAACGTTGTGCAGCAGCCCCACCCCACCTGATGAGTAGAGCAAGGACTGCACGATGTAATGGCAGAGGGGGGTGTCCCTGAGGGCCAAACAGCTGCTCATCACATCCAGGAGCTTGAGGGCTATAGACCATGGAAGGTGAGCAGTAGTGTATACCCAGTATCACAGATTTGTATCAAGTGCAACGCAACACTCATCATGTGAAAGATTCGCTGCACCTCACATTGGTACGTATAGTAGGGGCACTCACATATCTTGTCCATGTCAGTGTTCTGGCCATACCTCCACTTGTGGTACACCGGCAGGATCTCCTCCACCACGTACATCACACAGGAGAGGAGCTCTGAGGAGTCTCTGACTGTGGACTCCAGGGACAGGGCAGTGTGTATGCAGTCTAGGGTTGCCATGGTAACACAGTACTGCCCTTTTGGTTGTTCGTGGGCTGCCAAGAGCTGCCCAAAGTGACCAGCCAACACTGAGGAACTGAGCAAGGATAGCAGCCAGTGTCAACAGGTGTGAGGTACGCGGAGAGGTGAGTGTGCTAGTGCTAAGATATGACATTGTATGTATACTGGTTGTGAGAGAGAGTGAGGACGACACAGGAAGCCTGTCTGAGGGTGGAGCTAGCTCCTGATGTACAAAGTACATGGCTGAAGGGGGGATGGGAGAGCCGGCATTGGGTGAAGTGGTGATGGGAGAGCCAGCATTGGGTGAAGTGGTGATGGGAGAGCCAGCATTGGGTGAAGTGGTGATGGGAGGCCGGCATTGGGTGAAGTGGTGATGGGAGGCCGGCATTGGGTGAAGTGGTGATGGGAGGCCGGCATTGGGTGAAGTGAGGGTGAATGAATAGACTCACTTGTCACCTGGAGCAGGTAGACCCAGTTGATGGGGGAGGAACCCAGTTTGAACCAGATGACTCCAGCCCTAGCCAACCGAAAGTGTAGATGCCATAACACGCAAAGTACATGCAGTAGACAATACTGGACCGCTACTGGACCGCTACTGGACCGCTACTGAACCACTACTGGACCACTGCTGGACCGCTACTGGACCACTACTGGACCACTACTAGACCACTACTAGACTGCTACTGGACCACTACTGGACCGCTACTAGACTGCTACTGGACCACTACTGGACCACTACTGGACCGCTACTAGACTGCTACTGGACCACTACTGGACCACTACTGGACCGCTACTAGACTGCTACTGGACCACTACTGGACCACTACTGGACTGCTACTGGACTGTTACTGAACCACTACTGGACCACTACTGGACCACTACTGGACCACTACTAGACTGCTACTGGAGCAGTACTCACTGTTTCAGGCAGGTACTCCAGGTAGGAAGTGGCACACTCGATACTGGCAGCCAGCAGGTCAAGTGGGGGACTGGGGGCAGTGGATAGCCTGATGTTGACAAACAAACAATGTCAGTAAACACTTCCACCGCAATACAAGCCAACACAGAGGTGACAGTGATACCTGGATATGTAGTGGTAAAACATGGATATAAGGGGGTGGAGCTGATTGACCACACCCTCTGATGATCCACTGAGAAGACATCCAACCAACTGTGCTGCTCTTGTTAGGTTGTCCACCATATCTTGCACGTGGGCAGGGGGGTGGGGATGGGAAACTGGAAAACAAAGACAAACACTCACATGTACATATGTATGCTTGTGTTGCATATAGATCCCAGTAATGTGATGATAACGATATTCATAGATGGTCCTGGACTAACACATTTGATGAGCTGCTCCATGCAGGTGTATGGCTTCTAGCGTGAGGTAGGTCCAAGCGGAGTACCCCACCCTCCAACACACCACGCCCACATCACTGTCCATGCCAACCCGGACCACAGTGCCTTGGGTGTGTGCTGGGATGACAAGCTGCTGACCGAGGGAAAGGAAAGCTGGGGGGAGGGGAGGGGGAGGGGAACAGACCTCAACTGACTGATAACAAGTCAACACATCAACATGTACGTATGTACAAGACATTTGCAGAGCCTTACATCAGAAGAACTGTCATTTTGTGACCTTCACACCCACTCTCTCTCAATGTCCAATACAAATAACATTGCCCTTACACAGCTACGCCCTTCACCACACCCACCACACACATACCATCTCCGTACACCACTCTGTCCTCGGTACTGGTCACAGTGTCCTCGTCAACCCTCCCATTGGTGTCCTCATAGCGTTCAGCGAAATACGACATGGAGTCCAACAGCCCCATGATGTGCTCCACGTCACGATAATCCTTGTACATGGCAACCATCAGGTCCAGCAGAGGACAGGCTGTCACTGGGAACCTACAAACGTGAGAAGGTCCACTGTGCTAGTATACATGGTCCACTGTGCTAGTATACAAGGCCCACTGTGTTAGTATACAAGGCCCACTGTGTTAGTATACAAGGTCCACTGTGCTAGTATACAAGTCCGACTGTGTTAGTATACAAGGCCCACTGTGCTAGTATACAAGTCCGACTGTGTTAGTATACAAGGCCCACTGTGCTAGTATACAAGGCCAACTGTGCTAGTATACAAGGCCAACTGTGTTAGTATACAAGGCCCACTGTGTCAGTATACTATATATCAGTGTGTACACTACAAGCCACCACTGTGCTAATATACAAGGTATCAGTGTGTGTATACCAATACTGTGTGTGTGGGTCACTCACGTAGCTTGGGTGATCGCTACCACCATCCCCACATCCTCAGTCAGCCCCTATTGAACAAGGGTCAGATATACACGGTAATACACACTCGTGCTTGGAACGTAAAGGTGTGTCAGACTAAACTGATATATGACAATTGAGTACTAAGTAGGCAATGCACAGAGCAGCAGCATCAACAACCAATGTTCGCTCAATGATAGCTGGTACATGGTGGACAGCTGGTACATGGTGGACAGCTGGTACGTGGTGGACAGCTGGTACATGGTGGATAGCTGGTACATGGTGGACAGCTGGTACGTGGTGGACAGCTGGTACGTGGTGGACAGCTGGTACATGGGAGTAGGGTGGATGTGGTGTACCTTGGAGAGTACATCATTCTTGATGTCATCACATGTTAAGAGCTTCCCCACTATTGCACACAAAACCTGAAAAATATAAGTGAACTTCTATGAGGTTGTCATAGAAACACTGGAGATTGTCATGGTAACAGAGTAATCACGTACCTGTTGATGGGGAAGGTTGTCAAAGCCGATGATTTTGTTGAGGATTTTCAGTAGAGAATAGATCATGTGGTAGAGCTCCTTGGAACACAGGTGATGTATGGACTGGAAGAATAACCACAAATAAATGTATCCCTTGCACATAACTCCTCTCCCACCCTCCTTCCACTCCCTGACAATCCACACACACACACACACACACACACACACGCACACACACACACACACACACACACACGCACACACACACACACACACATACACACACACCATATCGTCTTCCTCAAGGATCTCCAGCAGATATTCCAGCAGACCTGACTTGATGGCTCTCTCTATCATCTGCTGCACCACGTTCACCGCCACCTGGTGCTCCACAGTCCCGTTGACATCACCATCGTCACTGGTAGACAGCTCATGGAGGACTGTTACATACAGTAGGGTAGGAGTGTGAGGTGGGAAATCCCCCCATGAGCTCATCACCATAGAAACCAGCTCCTTCAATTTTGGGAACAGAGGAGGAAATACTAACCAAGGACACACCAACACATGCACACACACGAGGTACAAACACTACTGTACTTTGCTTCCTTCCAGGTCACACCCCTCTAACCACGCCCATTTTCCCATGAGTGGAATCAACATTGAAGACAGGTGTCCAATCCTCCTCAACAGGTGTTCACTCTGCCTCTCACTGACAATGCTGGTCTGGTCCTGATGCTGTCCAAACTGGTGAGCATTCAGGAAACGTGCCACCTTGAGCAGTTGGTCCCCACTTGTGAGGAGCATGACACAGGAGAGGTGCAGGACCCTAAGGAGCTCCACCTACAAAACAACAACATACTGTTACCTGGCAACAGGAAGAGGGATTTCAAAACTGATCAATATCATTTGTTATCCCCTGTGTGTCTACCACCTGCTGAGGAGGTGGGCGTGGCATGGGCGATAGCACTCCTTAAGGAGATAGATTGCTTGTATGTGCTTACCTGTTCTTGGAGGTTCCAAAGGACAAATTCCCTCTCAACTTCAGAGGTCTGAGTTTGATATGAGAGAAACAAGTAGACAGGCGACACAGATGTTGGCATACAGTGAATTCATTGTACATTCAAGTGCCTCAGCTGGAGCTGTTTCCTTGACACAGAACTCTCAAATTGGTTCCAAGCTATCTTAATCAAACAGTTGTTCATTCTCTTATCCACAAACGTCCTACACAACCCGTCCTCGGCAATTGCGTTCAGCAGAACTGTCCTCACACACTGTAAGAGGTAAATCCTCTCATTTCTGTAGTACTGACACACCTGCACAGCAACGGGATACATCTTTACCATAGCAACAGAAAACTTACAGAGAAACAACAGACACGCCTACAGAGAAACAACAGACACGCCTACAGAGCAACAGCAGACACACCCACAGCAAGTACCATATGTACGACTGTAATGCAGCACACCTTCACCTTATACATGAGATGTTGGGTCCCAGGGACCAACTTCAGCTGTTGCAGGAACTCTTTCACAGTTCCTTTGTAACTGTCCACCAAGAATGACTCCACCAACCCAGAGGTCTGCAGCTCATCCAACTCCTACAACGGGACACAGGTTCATGCATGTACACACTAAAGGTGTGTTAACAGCTAAAAGTCTCCCAACCATTACAACTCCAGCAGGGAAGTCAGAGCTCAGCACATTGTGGGCAATCCATCTAAAATAGATGGATCATGTTTCAGGTAGTACCTGCTGTGAAAGTTACCGGCTACAAATCCTTCTATAAAGGTCCCAACAGTGGAGCCCATTAATGACACAGCTCTAACTTCTAGATATAGTCAAAAGTTCTTAGTAAGTACCTCAAAGAGCACACCAAATCTTTACTTCTTATCAGAGGTACTCACTATCAGTACTAGTTGACATAATGTACATGAGCTAGGGACTGAGTGAAGTACATCCACTAACCAGATCTTGAAGTATGTAAGTACTAACCCAGGTACTTACTACTGTTATTTCCTGAGACTCAAAAGAAGGGAGAGTTTCTGGCCATTGACACACTCACCAATAGTTCACTCGTCTTTGTGATGAAGTTGAGCATGATGCCTTTCATGTGTGCTTGCTTCTTGAGGGCTGCCAGAGAAGAAGGATTGGGCGGTCTGTAGAACTCGAGTAGTTCGATAAACCGTTCGCCGTAGTCACTCAAAACGGCTCCTACCATGGCCTGTTGATTTGAGGCAACGGATAGGATAAATCATATAGTAGACGTACACACGTGTCGACAGTAATCATTGCATGCAATAAACAGGGTGAACCAAAGGATTACTGACTACTTCACGCACTTCTCCGTCAGCAAATTGGCCCGCCTTGCCACTGAGGATTTGCAGGAGCTCTCGGTTTGTCCTGACAAGGATCAATTTATTGTGAGAACGTAGTTTATTTCGAATAATAAAACGACGGCTTACCATGATTCTGGTTCTTGTGAGCCTGGCGGTGAAGGAGAGGAGGCCATTTTACCAAGGGTAATTCCCGGCATTCGAACAAATCGTTATTTGTGGGTGTATCCAAAGTAAGGGATAGGCTATATTTTTGATGCTTAATGTCGATTGAAAGCACAAACAGTTATTCTTAATTTGTTTCTTTGTCGTGATTTGTGCTTTTACACAGAAGAGTTATCTTGGATAGTCACTTACATTCTGAGACCCTAACCCTTCGCCCACACAACACCAGGTCACCATGCAGACCATAGACCCTCCTTTCCTCTGGGGTTGCTACTAAAACCTGGGATGGAATGAGACGAATATCACGTCCCATTCCACCCCAGGTTTTACTGAGTAACCCTTGATCCGCCAATTTAATTTGTCCCAATTCCAAATTGGAGGCGAGAATGGGACTGGGCTACGCGAGACGACCGTTCACGTGCGGCAGCCATTTGCCGAATTTCGATATAAAATCGTAGCATTTCACCAACTCGTACCAGAGCATTCACCAACTAGTACCACAAATCTATGTCTATACGTACTGGAATAAATGGTTTTCAATACTACAGATCTCGGGCGCTTTGTTGGAGCTATTCTCATCATCTCTTCATTCCTGGCGTTATTGACGCTGCTACTGCGAATATGGAGGGTGTGTGTTTGTGTGTGTGTGTGTGTGTGCGTGTGTGTGTGTGTGTGTATGTGTGGGTGGGTTATCATTTGTATGGTAACTTGGTAATTTGTTGGAAGGTTTATTTGTATATGTTCGAACTGCACAAAAATATATTTACTGTGTCCTCGCTGTGGTCTGTCTAGTAATGATGTGGCTCCTTGTCCCCCCCATGTTCATATGGTATCGAATTGACTTACCCTCAGATAATAAAGCACTTTCTGGTTCTCCATGCGATTGCTTTTGGTGGAAGGTTTGTTTTAGATATTTGTGCATGTAAATTTCTTCCTATTTGGTGATTTCTTTAAGACGCTGTGAATGTCATGTAGAAATCAAGCCAACAAGTACTCTCACAAGAGCCTCCATCTGTATGCGGTATCTATCGTGTTGTTGGATGAGGTAAGGATTGTTACCACGTGTGTGAGTATCGTATTGACACATATTGCCATGTTTGTGTACTTGTGTTCGAATTATTGGATTACAAACACATGTTGCCATGTTTGTGTACTTGTGTTCGAATTATTGGATTACAAACACATGTTGCCATGTTTGTGTACTTGTGTTCGAATTATTGGATTACAAACACATGTTGCCATGTTTGTGTACTTGTGTTCGAATTATTGGATTACAAACACATGTTGCCATGTTTGTGTACTTGTGTTCGAATTATTGGATTACAAACACATGTTGCCATGTTTTTCTTGTGCTATTGGATAAATTAGACATTATTACCTAGTGATGTATGTGAATAGGTTGCAATTGAAGAATTGTACAATTTTTCCAAAAAAATGGTGTTTACAGATGCATCGTGAGTATCTACTGCAGTTTTTGTTTGTACACACACACACCACATCCCCCCACACACCCATACACACACGCATGCACACATACACCACATCCCTCCCACACACACCCATACACACACACATGCACACACACACACACACACACACACACACACACACACACACACACACACACACACACACACACATATGCACACATGCACACACATATGCACACATGCACAAGCCCTTCACTCTGTCCATTTCTCTGTAGAATCGAAACATTCCGAAAGGTCCTTAGAACCTACAAGTATGTATTTATGTACAGAGATTGTTTGGACGGTACTTTACGTGGAATGTTCCTCATGGGACTAGACAGACACAATGCAGAGGGAGAACCTTTCACTGTTATGAAGGTGTGGATTGGACAACAGTTGGAACATTGATATACCTTTACTTTCGCCCTCCTCCTGTAGATTGGCCTGACATTCTTCCGTAAGCAGTATAGAGGAGGACCTCTCCTCTATATGGCTTTCCAGTACCACATACTAAAGGAGCTGGTACTTCACCCAAGAACACCCATCTACATCATTGGGAAGGCCTTTAGTTACATGAGCTACCTGGTGAGGCTGGGCGGCCATTTTTGTATTTGTCAATTCCCAGTATCCATGACAACCGTGAAGGGTCTTTCATTACAGAATGCTGTGAAAAACTTCAAAAGTGCCTACCCTCGATATGACTGCCCCACCATACCTGCCAAAGAGAAGAGGTGATCAATATTATGTATTATATATGTGTATATGTAATAGCTAAAGTACCTCTTGAGAGGTACTTTAGCTTTTATGTGGTATGTTGCGTGGGCAATGATTAGTAGACGTATAATCAATTATCCACAAACCAAATCCAAAAGGCAAGAACCCCTTAGCTAGCCTGGTCCACATCTCGCCCTCTTGAACATCTCATTGATTAATATTGTTTATTGGATGTAGCCCCTTCTTTTTCAAAATTTGTATTTTACCCTTCAATCAATCAATCTATCCTATCTACGTATTACGTATTTTTCTAAATAAAGACCTTCTCACGTGCATGCCGGCACTAACCTGAGACAGTACATACACGCAATACACATACTAAAGCATGGCATGTGCGATCTATAATTATGCACTGTCTCCACTTTAGAATCATGGATGAATTTGGAATGAGTTTTGCTAACTTTGAGGACACTTATGATCCAGAAACGTGTGTCATTAAACGAGAACACACTAAACTGAGGCCCCACGTCCTACCAGTGACTGAGCACCTCATGGAGAACCCTCACATCAAGTACTTCATGAAACTCAATCCACACTGGGAGAAGGTTGGATGCTCACCAGTTACCACTGTCCTCACTCCCCTCACTGTTCTCACTGTTCTCACTGTTCTCACTCCCCTCACTGTCCTCACTGTCCCCACTGTCCTCACTCCCCTTGTTGTCTCCCCTCACTCCTCACTCCCCTCACTCTCCTCACTCCCCTCACTCCCCTCACTCTTCCACCATTGTGTTCTTTGCACAACTCATAGCAACTAGTGGTAGGATACCACCTGTTTGCTGTGCATACAAGCCTTGATGTATATCATTTCTATGGTTACCCTAGGGTCATTGTTTGGTTACCATGGCGAAGGTGACATGGGGGAGTTTATTGTATTTCTTCTTGGGAACTACCAAAAGAGCTCTTTTTAGAGGTATAAAAAGTGAAAAGAGAAAAAATGTAAATTTGAAGAAAAGAAAGGAGTTTATGACTGAAAAGGAGTTTTTCCAGAAATCACAAGAGAATCTATTTAGGTAAGTATGTAGCTATGGTTTCCTTTCAGTGTGTTGGTAAAAATTGGAATGGGTCTGGTTCATGCAAACTGGAATGGCTCTAGTTATTCCAAACTGGGAATGGTACTTGTTAAGGATCTAACTTTATCAATTGCTGTGAGATGAATTGTGAATACCTTCAACTGCTGTTGTTGACCACTGCAGTCCAGGGACAACATTGGACGGATTGTTCGAGTCAGACCTCCCTCATGGCTTAGAAGAACAAGATGGTCCTTCGAGGGAGAAACCAATTAGGTTTACAAAAACATTGTCCATGCGTGCAGGAGTTGACAGGATAGATGAATACTCAGAGATAGAGATAAAACCTTAGCCCCACACCACCTACTGGTCTCGGAACAAGTCTAATGGAATGATTGTTAATACAACGACACAAGTATCTCTAATTCATCATGTAATGTTCATATTTTAAGAGATGTGAGATAGTCTAGCATACCCGGACTTCAATATGGCTCCCATATTCATAAATATCGTCGCCACCGTCTGTGTCAAGAGTAATAAAACTCTATCATGCATAGTGGGAACAAAAACGACGTGAAGAACTAGATCCCTGTCTCTGTAGAACTTGGAAAGTTTCCATTCTCCCTCAGTAACCTATAATAAATTATAATGCATTATACTGTATATATAATAGTAATAATAATATATCATCTTAGACACGTGAACCATTGGGTAGGCGATGATGTAATGCGAATTAGACTTCGACGGACATGGCGCGGAGATTTGTACGGCTTATCTCCTCCAGCACCCGACGTACGTACATGTCGAACAGTTTTGAACGAGCACGGTTACCGGCTGTTACTTCATAGTGGTAATCTTTCATATCCGGATTCACTTTTGATTACCTAAAAAAGGTCGACAAGAATCGACGATATAAAGAACGTTCATACTGCACAGTGTCTCTTGCCTGTTTAATTGGCAAACGGTTAGTAATGTTTCTCGGAGGAGAGAGAATCGTTATCTTTCAAGTTTTCATCTCCATTGGAACTGTATTTGGTCTTTATCTGTTCTTGAAGGTGTTGTGGAGAATAGTATCGGTAAGCCTTAGTGTGTGTGTGTGTGTGTGTGCGTGCGTGTGTGTGTGTGTGTGTGTGTGTGTGTGTGTGTGTTCTGTGCTGTGCGTGTGTGATGCTTATTCTCATCAAATCCAAAATGCACAGGTTCTGTTCAATCTATCCCTACTGTACTCCACTGTCCTGGGCTACAGGTGAGTCGTGATTATCACACACTAACAGAGAACTGTATCATCTCACGTAGCCAGACCCATTTGTCCCTGGCTCCATGCACATTGGGTGGGGCACAGTCCTTGTCTCAGGGAAGATGGGAGTTGGTCTGGGATTTGTATGCTGCTTGTGAGAGGCTCATAGGGTCTGTGGTGAGGACATGTGTGGTAAATTCACATAAATCCACCCAATTCTTAGCAAAATTGAGTTTAGTAGATTTTCAAAACGATTATGTGCACAAGCAAATTGGTGATTGCAGAGATGATGGGGGTGAAGCAAAGGTGGATTAACAAAGAGCTGTGAAAGAGAATTTTAAAATGGTTCAATATTGGTCAATGTGATCTAATCACCCTGTGTAGTCAGCACATGACACAGTAAACCACTGCGACCTCACTGATATATTATGATTATATAAGTACTTATGTAATAGAGTATACAGACTTGACATAATATTGCCCACTGTGACACGTTAGTATACTAGCTGTGTTGTTGATTTAATCATGGCTGACTCTGGTGTATGGAATCACTAGACCAACCCACATTTGTAGTATTGTTACCTCTGGATTCTTCCCCAACTTCTGTCCAGGGACTACGCTGATGTGGCACCTTCTAAGAGACTAGTCATGTACTTATGTCCTGTCAATCTCCTCTGTGAGGTGAGTGGAGCTTGGTGAATCTAATCTGCCACAATTACTGAAAGCTAGTTATTTGGCACCGTTTGTATACCAACGTGGCAACTAAACTACGTACTTTCCCTCATTCACTGTCATATCACAGGACACTCTGGAGGAGACTTATAACTTCCTTCGTAAAATGGTTCAAAGCGATGCAGTAGGGTTAGTACTGGATGTACATGTAAAGTACAGGCAGTACACACTGTACACACTACATACAGTACACATGGTACACACAGTACACACAGTATCTATAGTACACACAGTACACACAGTACACACAGTATCTATAGTACACACAGTACACACAGTACACACAGTATCTATAGTACACACAGTACACAGTACACACAGTACACACAGTAAACATGGTACACATAGTTCCAGCAATACAAATGTCACTTCTATCACATTTAGTTTGGAATATTACCGGCAAGCATTATTGAAATACGATTACCTGTGTTTGTATCGTGATCGCATTACTGGTGGACTGAAAGGTATGCAAGCCTATAGTATCAACTGTAGAGAGAGAAATGGTCAACAATTTATTCTTTTTCAGGTGTGTGTGTGTGTGTGTGTGTGTGTGTGTGTGTGTGTGTGTGTGTGTGGTGTTTGTGTGTGTGTGTGTGTGTGGTGTGTGTGTGTGTGTGTGGTGTGTGTGTGTGTGTGTGTGAGTGTGAGTGTGTGTGTGTGTGTGTGTGTGTGTGTGCAACTTGTTTATGTTGCCGTTTTTTGTATATTCCATAAGTTTCTGTGTGCACATTCCTTATCCCTGTTCCATTCAGACTGGAATGGGCTTCTTCAAGAGAGCTTACAGTGGAGGTGCATTGTTGTATGCTACTTTGCTGCTCAATTTTGCCTGGTCTAAGCTACGTCATCCCAGCAGACCGGTATATTTCTCATACAAGGTCTATACGTACATGAGTTACCTGATCGCTATCAACAACTTCAAGGATGTCTTTCCCAGATATGATTGTCCAGATCCTCCAGAATTCTACAAAAGGTTTTATTTGTACTCTTGTACACATGTGAACCTGTGTACGTATGTGTCCCCATGTACATATGTATCCCTGTGTGCATATGTGTCCCCATGTACATATGTATCCCTGTGTGCATATGTGTCCCCATGTACATATGTGTCCCTGTGTACATATGTGTCCCTGTGTACATATGTGTCCCTGTGTACATATGTGTCCCTGTGTACATATTTGTACTCGTTTGTGTCATGGTTGTCCTTTGCAGTTTATTGCATGAGTTGGGTCACCATATGTCTGACAAATACGATCCTGAGACGTTTGTCATCAAACAAGAAACCAACAATGTTAGGGAGTTTGTTGCTCCAATCACAGAAGAAGAATTACAAAACCCTCACATAGCGTACTTCAACAGGCTGAATCCAGGATGGAAAAAGGTGGAGTGACATAATCATGTGATGGTCAGGTGACATCCAAGAATGTATCATGTGACTGTCATGTGATTATATTGTCATACAGGGTCACTGTCTGTTAATCTGTGCCAAGGTCACATGGAGTGATCTATTCAGAATGTGTGTGAAGACTTTAAAGCGTGAATTACTGCCTCGTAAGAAGAGGGAGAAGTTGCCTTTGAGTGGAAGGTCAACAGTACCCTTTGTCACAGAGGAACAGTTCTTGAGGAGAGTGAAGAGACATGGATGTCCTGTCAGGAAACTCAGGTAACAATCCTAATAAACATTAACAATAAACAGTAATTAATAACTTCGGTGGATTTAAACTCTTCCACGTTTTCAACTTCCGGCCCCAAGTGTTCACTGCAATCAGTGGTGTGTTCTAGGGTTAACGATTGTTAACGGTTAACGATCAATTTGGGTCCAGGAACGATTAATTTAGGACCAGGAACGATCAATCCACTGTACTTACCTGAATTGACATGCCACGCACAATACCACCTGGGTATGTGTGTGACCACACCACTGGCATCACAAGAATCTCTCCAACCTGTGTTGATTGTTGTCGAACTGACTTATTTCAATGTGAAGCACCCTTATAATATTATGTGTGTATGGTTAACTGTAGCAGCCATACAGGTGTTCCACCTAGGAGTGAATATGGGGCATATCCTAGCAACCACAGAGGGGGTGTATCCTAGCAACTGCAGAGGACACTGACAGTGAAAACACCTCAACCCTGAACCCTCCCAACGGGATGCAGCTAGTGATTCATCTACTGTACTGTTTGTGTATTGCCCCTGGGGTCACATATTCACCTGTGCTACCATGTGTGTTGACACACCTAGACTTATCAATTGTCTTCCAATGGCCACTTCAGTGTTGATGATTGCCATCCTCTGCCTAATGATTGCTAACCTCCTGAGAGACCTTTGAGACACTTTGTGTTTGCTGTTGTTTAGTATCTACCCGGAGATTAGGATCAATATTGTGTAAACAAAACAGAATGTTATTACTGTGATCTCCTTTCCTTTGTCCATTATCACTTGCTGTGTTGCCTAGTGACCTGGATGTGGTCAATGAGGACCAAGCGGAGGAGACAAGTCCCACCAGAGAAAGAAGATTCACAACTGACCTTCAAACCAAGAGAAAAACTTTCGTAAAGACCCCATCTCTAGCTATCGGTGTGGACCGAATTGACCAATATTCCCAAGTGGAGATAAGGACGCCGTGACATTGCCCCATACCACTCAACCGGTTACCATAGTGACAATAAGAATGGTTTGATTTGCTGTTCAACCACCCATAACTGACCACCTACAGCTACTGAATGCACGCCAGTATTTATTGCATACAATATTATGCATGTTGGTACATGTGAAACATTCGAACTAGGACACTAGATACATGGTTGGCAATAATGACAGAAGCTGTACATCTGGTATATGCGTACTATTGGAATATACTAAGTATAGTGACTACTTTAATTTAGTATGTATTAGTTGTAACCTGATGTTGACAATCTACACAGAGTATGTTCGCTTAGAACAATTATAGGTAAAGGCTATAGAAAGTGTTTACTGACTCTTGCCTGCCGCAAATGATGACGTCATGTTTTGTATTGCTTCACATGATGTGGAGGGTGTGTGTGTTGATACAGTGGAGACATAAACCTTGACCATGGTGAAGGTAGGGCCTGGTTGGTTGGGTCTGAAGAAAATATTATTGTAGGTCAGATGAGAACCAAAGATCCCTCTAAACTCCTATCCCTATCCTTAGTGGTGGTAGCGGGAAGCCACTGTGTTTTGCCCTTCTACTGCCCATTAATTTTGTTCGTGTTTAGTATGGCTTGCTGCATTATGAGCACAATACGATGTCATGCATACGCAGACAGTGCAATACTGGCCATTCTAACCAGACTGTACTTAATGCCTAACTTCCTCTGCTCTAGGCTAGTGGGCATAACCTGAGTGCCAGCTCATGCTAGCACTCACACTACAGCTTACCACTCCTACCTCCTAATCACTACTACCTACCCTATCACAAGCATACAAAGGGGATCATGATGATCCCCTTCTTGGACTTAAGGGGGCAAAGCCCCACCCCCGGTGCTTCTGCAGACACTGGACCTTGTCTGAGAGACAATTCCCACGTCTAAGTTCCATAAATACATTCACAGAATTCTCATGCAACACATTATGGCTTGTTAATAGGGGAGCGGTCTGCACCTGGGGGGTAGGGCCCAAGACCTGGAAGGTGGTCCCCCAGGTGTGGAGTTAAGTATTTGGTGGAATGATAATGTATAAAATGGTAATAATAATAATAATATAAATAATGTAATAATAGCAATAATAATGAGATCAGTGACGATGACAACAATGGTGATATGCATGCACCCACCACCAGCACCACTACTACTGCTACTACTACCAATAGTAAAAGTGATAATAATACACTGTAGGAAGTAGTGAAGTCTAAGAGTCTTCCCTACTTTGCTTGATCCGGTGCGCCAAGCATGCTGGAAACCCTTGTAAGGTCATTTGCTGAGGGGTGAATATACTGCTGGTAAGCTAAACTTTTCCAGTGGCCCAAAATCTTAATAGTTGACTCAGGAACTCCCACTGCACCTGCCCTATTCCAAAGCTATGGCCTTTGAAGTGGGTGCCACTCAATCCTGTTGCTTCCAATGCTTCTCGCACATGTTTAGGAGTGACAAAGAGGTTGACTGTCCTACAGCACAAAGAGGGGGCCTGCTCTGGGCCCTGAGCAGATAGATAGTCCAGGAGCACTGCTACTGGGCAAAGTTCTGCCCCTGTTGTCCCAAGAACAACCTGGGTTCCTTGATAAAATTAGTCTGTTTTTGAGACTTTGACATTGATGAGTAAGAACCACTGAGGGGACTCATCCCTGAATGAGATATCTTCTAGGCAGAGATGATGTGAGGGATGGAGAGGAATCCCATCTGGGACAACATATTCACCGCATCGGAGGAAACCAGAAAGGCCCAGTACATGCTGCTGCCCAAATGAGACAGTTAGTGTACCTAGATTGATCCTTGGTGAAGATCATTAGAAGAGCTTCTCGCCATTTCGCTCAAAGAAAGTACCTAATCAATGGACAAATGTGTTATATATTCCTTGATTCCTTTGTTTCTTTGTTTATATTAGAGCCATAATTATAGGGCATTGTTGAGGCAAAAGAGGAGGCACTACTAAAGCCTCTCCATTTGTCTTTTCAATTGCCTATTAATATTCCTCTAATGTGACCACACCCCCTTTTTTACTCTTGTAACAAAACTCCGGATTCGCCTATCAGCAAAGCGACCTCTACGACCTTCTTTTCGCGGCTCGCATCGAGGTTCAGTATAATTAGCCGTAGCGATAGAGAACTGCTTCCATGGCGTGGATTCTCTCGTTTTTGGTTGTGATTGTCTTCTCCATCCTCCTGTTGGTAGCCTACAAAGTTGTCAAGACCACAGCCGGCGTGAGTGGCGCATAATCACAGAGAAGCGGATTTCGACTGGGCGTACGTTGCTTTACAGGTTTAGATTTCATTATTTATACTGAAGAGGCCGCTAGCACAGAGTGCTACTACAAAGGCTCCCAGTTACAGTCCGCATGCACGATCTCCCCTTAACTCTGATCGATACTTTGCCTTCAGCGGGATGGTAGGATCCTCCCTTCCACACACCACTGATGTACGCACCTTGGTACACGACGTTCGGACCCCCTAACCCGGCTCCTTGTGGTTCGACTGTCACTGCTGTCATAATTGGGGGATACCATTATTAGTTTCAAAGAGAGTAGTTACAACAGTTAGACTATAGTGAAAAAATTCGATTAAAAAAACTTTACAACCATATCCTATATACAAAGATTGGTATCATATGAAACACTGGCCTCTTTCACCACACCAGTCGGAGTTCAAGTTCAGGCCTTGGCTGGTGTTTTCGATCTTGTCCCACTGTGTTGTATAGACCTCGTTTTGTTGGCCTGACCTCACCAGGGCAGTGAACACCAGGTGGGATCCGACTTCAACTCCCGAACCAGCATTCAACTTTGCTGTGGCCACAAGACGTGCTGTAATAAAGAGACTGTCCTTGTAGAAATGCTGTAATGAAGAGGCTTGACTGTATAGAATAGGGTTAGCTATATTACTTTTATTTCACCACAAAGTCAGAATACTGGCTACCGTAATACTGATAGAGAACACTAGATGATTGACGAGTAATGATCTGGATACCTGAGAAATTTAAAATGATTGGTTGAGTTACCGGAGGGGAGATTTGGGAATAAAATAATGTTCATTTGTTTGGGATTAATGTATCCTCGAATCTCCCACCTACCACTATTTAGGGATGAGGTGAATATGCTTGGAACCATCCCAATTATGCTATTCTTCATGCCTTGAAATGTGCTCTTCACAATTTCCTGTCATTCCCAAATTCCTCCCAAAGCTTCAAAGTGTACTCCAACTTAAACTGTCCCCACACCACTTGTCAGGGACTGACCTGACAGTGCTGCTACTGTTGTTTGATGCATGTCCGTCCATAGCACTGATTGGATGTTAACATGTCCTCCCTAATGGCTGGTCATATCACATCCAGCAGCCAGTTTCCAACCTGGGGATGACCCTCTTCATTCCATATTCATCCTTGAATTACGCTCTATACAGACAGTTACTAATTTTGTTAAAACTATGCTGGCATGTGGGCTATGTAAGCTGTACTGAACTATGTGTGTATATCCCATTTCTTAGATATTGTTTGAAGTGGCTTTTCTGTACAACGTGGCATTCGGACACACGTGAGTGCTCCATTGTGGTCGTGCCAGTGCAGTGAAGAATAGTACTGTTGTTATGTGTGTACGCACTCCACCACTTGCAGAGGTCACAGCGAGGACTCTCCGTCCAAGCGTCTCGTCTTGTTCACTGTGCCCTTCAAGCTGCTAACTGAGGTAGGAGTGACGTACTGTACAACACGTGCACATTGTCACTTGGAGATTGTACTGTGATGATAGTGAGGATTTAGGCCACAGATCCTATGGCACTAGACTGGATTAGAGCACAAGTGGTGGGAGGGTATACCCAGAGTTGTATTACGTACCTGGCGCAATGATATGCTGGGAATGGAAAATTATTGTCATAGTTTACAATTGTTACTTAACTACAGCCATGTGGCCATGGCTCATGGGACCCAACTTGTCTAACAGATATACAACTAATAAAGTATCATGAACCTCACAGTTCATGAACTATAGAGCCATTGGTATGAGGCTGACATGTTCAAATCACATCACTGGCTCAAATACCAGCTGTACATCCAATATCAGTATGCACATCCTGGGCAAGTACCCCATACCCAAACGCTGTGATGCTGAGGGGCAGGATTCCCCCAGATAAATACCTTTTTTGTAGTTGCAACTGAAAGCTGACCCGTAGGTGATATTGTAAACAGGTCTGTGGTTAGGTGGATGGTAGGGGGCGGACACTGGGCTTCTGTTTAGTTCAGCAACAACGTTGCTTGTACTGATAATCTAATCCACTGTGTAAACTGTGCTCTCAACTGTTGTGTGCTAGGAGGATTTTTCTGAGGTCTACCAATTTGTATCAGGATTCTTTGATGAGGAGTTTACGTAAGTAAAAAAGATATTTGGTGTGCGCATGTGTGTGTGTGTGTGTGTGTGTGTGTGTGTGTGTGTGTGTGTGTGTGTGTGTGTGTGTGTGTGTGTGTGTGTGTGTGTGTGTGTGTGTGTGCGCATGTGTGTGTGTGTGTGTGTGTGTGTGTGTGTGTGTGTGTGTGTGTGCGCATGTGTGTGTGTGTGTGTGTGTGTGTGTGTGTGTGTGTGTGTGTGTGTGTGTGTGCGCATGTGTGTGTGTGTGTGTGTGTGTGTGTGTGTGTGTGTGTGTGTGTGTGTGTGTGTGTGTGTGTGTGTGTGTGTTGTGTGTGTGTGTGTGTGTGTGTGTGTGTGTGTGTGTGTGTGTGTGTGTGTGTGTGTGTGTGTGTGTGTGTGTGTGTGTGTGTGTGTGTGTGTGTGTGTGTGTGTGTGTGCGCATGTGTGCGCATGTGTGTGTGTGTGTGTGTGTGTGTGTGTGTGTGTGTGTGTGTGTGTGTGTGAGCTGCCTGTACTGTGAGCTGCTTGTAGCATATACAATGAAATTGTTTGTCATTCCTATCAAATGGACTGTCTCCTCAATGTAGCAAAGAGACCCTTTATGAACTTCTCTCCAAAGTCAGTTACCTGTGTTTGTTTCGTGATCGTGTGACTGGGAGCATCAAAGGGACCCTCAGTATCACTTTGCAGGACAGAGAAAAGAATGGCAAAAAGTTTACAGTAATAAGGGTAAGCCGATCAATGTGTACCTGTCCCACCGGTGGTCAGTGTGTACCTGTCTCACCGGTGGTCAGTGTGTACCTGTCCCACCGGTGGTCAGTGTGTACCTGTCTCACCGGTGGTCAGTGTGTACCTGTCCCAACGGTGGTCAGTGTGTACCTGTCCCACCGGTGGTCAGTGTGTACCTGTCCCACCGGTGGTCAGTGTGTACCTGTCCCACCGGTGGTCAGTGTGTACCTGTCCCAACGGTGGTCAGTGTGTACCTGTCCCACCGGTGGTCAGTGTGTACCTGTCCCACCGGTGGTCAGCATAAATGCATAATCCAAGTACCTTCACCACAAACATGTCCGTCTCTTGTAGACTGGACTAGGTTTATTCAAGAAGTCGTGCACTGGAGGGCCAATGTTTTACGCCACCACTTTACTCCCATGCCTGTGGCAGCTGGTCAAGCACCCCACCCGACCCGTCTACATCATGACTTGGTCCTGCACGCACATGTCTTATCTTGTTGCGGTGAAGAACAACATCAATACTTACCCCAGGTATGACTGCCCCAAGATACCGGAATTCGCAGAAAGGTGAGAAAGTCATACATTTGGGGATGAGAAAACCACCAAAGTGCTATCTTCACTATATCACTGTCTTCATGATATCACACCACTTCCTCTAACTTTACCACTTCCATTACATCATAATAGTCCCTCCTTTATTATCATTGTGAACTTCCTATTTGTCATTACTTATCTTCACATTATATCACCGCCCGTATATCATGTCACTTCCTTCAAAACATAACACCTCCTTATACCTCACATCACATTATTTATACCATAGCACTTTTTATAGCATAACAATACTTCCTGTGCATCACGCTACTTCCTGCACATTACACTACTTCCTGTACATTACACTACTTCCTGCACATTACACTACTTCCTGTACATTGCATACTTCCTGCACATTACACTACTTCCTGTACATTGCATACTTCCTTCACAGTCTGATGCACGAGTTTGGTCGCTCACTGAGTGGTGACTACAATCCGAAAACACACGTAGCTCCTTCAACGATAATGGGTCATATGAAAGAAGCTGTTGCTCCAGTGACAGATGAACATCTGAAAAATCCTCACATCAAATTCTTCATCGAGAATAACCCTCGATGGAACGAGGTGGAATAATATGCTACGTATATGTCACATGACATACATGTGATGATGATCTGTTGTCCCCCATAGGGAGATGGTATGGTGGTCTGTGGGAGGATCACCTGGAGGGACGTCTTCTGTATGCTTTTGAAAGTCGTACAGCGTAACATGAATCCCAAGAAAGACAGGCACGGGTCTAAAATCCAGAGGTCAAAGAGAATGTTTAAGAGTGAAGAAGAATTCTTGAAAGAGAACCAATCGAAGACAGCAGGGCACATGGCAAGGAAGTTTACGTCAGTTATCTGTAATTTACTGAAAGGTGTCCAGTTCATGTGCTCTATCTGTGCTACATGTACTGTGTGTACGGCTATGGTTATGTGAGCTTATTTAGCCTGGGCAGCCTTCAGCCAGGAGGCTACTGTACCAGGTACCCAGGCGAAGGTTGTACAAGTTAAGAAGAGTAGGAATGATTGGAATAGGATAGTTACAAACCAGAGAAATGAAGAGTTTTGAAGAATTAGCACATTTAATCATGGAATAAGGGGAATAGTAGAGCACATAAAGTAACATTAAGAATATTATTGCAGTTGGTAAATTGAATAGAATTCATATTATGAGGTATTGTATGTACTGTGTGTACTGTATGTACTGCGTGTACTGTATGTGCTGTGTGTACTGTATGTACTGTGTGTACTGTATGTACTGTGTGTACTGTATGTACTATGTGTACTGTATGTAATGTATGTACTGTGTGTACTGTATGTACTGTATGTACTGTGTGTACTGTATGTACTATATGTACTGTATGTAATGTATGTACTGTGTGTACTGTATGTACTGTGTGTACTCTATGTACTATGTGTACTGTATGTAATGTATGTACTGTGTGTACTGTACTGTGTGTACTGTATGTACTGTATGTACTGTGTGTACTGTGTGTATTGTGTGTACTGTATGTACTATATGTACTGTATGTACTGTATATACTGTGTGTACTGTATGTAGTGATCTCCATCTTCCTGAGGTGGCCTCTCCTGTGACTGAAGAAGTGGATGGATTAACAAAGAAACGACACTTCTTTGCCAAGACAAAGTCCCTCTACATGGGTGTGGATAGAATTGACGAATACTCCAGTATCGATATTCAACCATTGTGAAAGAGTTGTGCTGAATGTGTTACAGGGACACTGTCTTATAACAAAATCATTTATGACAAATTACAATACCTCATTAAGAGTTGTTCTGGCATGTGTATCAAACTCATGCTTATATTGAACAGTATGCCCTGGAATCCCTTTTTTATAAGAACTTTCATCAGATGGATATTATACATATTACCTCAATCATATATTTCTTATAGTACAAGTTAAATCTAATTTTGTGTAAGACTGGTTTTCTATAGACTATTGTGTGATTGATTGAACACAAGTGTTTAGTTATAACTTTTTGAGAGAAATCTATTATATTATCTCTATATCTATACATATATCTATATAATATATAAATATTATGTATAGATATATAATATTATATAGATATTATGTAGATATAATATACGTATATATATATATATATATATATATTATTTATAATATAATAACTTAAACAAATAAAACTATCATGGATGTTACATCAAAGTGTACATTACTTCAATTGTAGGCACAGGTACAGAAATTCATAAACTACAGAGAATTGAAACACTGAAGAAATGGGATGGTATTGCTCTTGGCCATCAAACAGCCCATGACAAACAAGATGGCTGAATAAGTGTTGAGTTTGGCAGTTTCCTTTGGAAGGTGTCTCAATTTGCCTTCTCGAAACTCTCTCTCCAAATTAAAACTTAGAAATATTGTCAAACAAGGCAGACCCAACCAAATTGAGTACCACATACACCAAAGAAAGTAAACCAAATAAGGAAAAAGCAAAAAGAAAACATATAAAAAATACGATCCTTGCTTGCCACAAAGAATTGCCAGAGTGACCACACCCACTCTCTTGTCCGTGTGGAGATCTCGTGCATTGTTGCAATGCAAAGCAGCTTCTGTGTGCAGAGCCAGGGGCACGGCCAGGATCAGTGGGGTAAGGTGAACATGTCCTACTTGGACGGTGAAGGAGAACAGGACAGCCAGAGGGCCGAAGGCTACGATGATGATCAGGTCTCCCAGAGCGTAGTACTTGAGTCCAATGCCTCCTGTGTACATGAACGAACCTGATAGGCCACAGAAGAACAAAAGCGCTATTATCTCGGTCTTTGCTGACGAGAGCCATATGACAAACCAGAGACACAGCATAGCTAATAAATAGAGGTACATCCCCAAGGATACCACGTCTGCTGGTTTCAGCTTGTGATCTACTAGAGTTCTATCATCTGCCTGCTGCGTGTCTACGCCCTTCTCAAAGTCATAGAACGTGTTCACTGCATTGCCAGCACCATGGACGGCCAGGACAGACCCAACTGTCACTAAATACAAAATAGGATGGAATTGCTCGTGGCACTTGTAGCTTAGAACAGCACCTAGCGTTACGGGGATCAGCGAGGCCGACAGAGACCACGGTCTCAATGCTAACACGTAGTCCTTCAGCGCCATCTTACCAGCTGGCACACGAAGAAAAGGGGGAGTCCCGTTCCTCAGTATAACATCGGCATATTTCGGATACGAAAGAATATGGGGAACCGAATGAACAGAGATGCCGAACATCATCCAGAAGAACGAATATACACTAATTTGTTTGAGGTGATTCCGTGCTGAACCTAGAGACGAGATGTGCCGCATGGTAGTTCCGTAGTCTGCCAAGCGTACCTACTTCTGTGTGTATTTTATCACGTGATCTCTTAGGAACTTTCCGTCAACACTCAATCCGGGATCCCTGTAGTTCACCGCCAGTTCTTCGAGGTGACCTCCAGCTGGCCTATCAAACTGCTAGTCTAACGCGATCAAGGTTTGTGTGTCTGTTACTCGCAGGGTCTGTTTGGCGGCCCCTGTCCTGTGTTCGGGGAACTGCTGTACGCGAGGCTGTTTGGCTCCCACCCAACGCCCATCACATTAGAAGCATTCCTGAAGATTTCCTCTACACTGGAGAAGACTGTGGGTGAGTGTGTGTGTGCTATTGTGGGAGAGTGGGTGAGTGTATGCATTCAATCTTTACTAGTTGTGTTAAGGTTCAAAGGTTAATTGCTGTTTTCAGTATGACCTGTCACATTTAGCTGACATGGAGCATTAAATTTGGTGTCAATATGTAATTGCTATTTGTACTTTCACTTCAGGCTCAGGACGGGACAGGCATGCTTCAATCAACTTTCTGTTCTCTCTCTTCAGCAAGGGAGAGGATGAGATCCATGAAAGAGGTTCACTACCATATTTTCTATGATGTATTTTACTAGATTTTTTTTATAAGAGGTTTGAGCAAGTGTCGTTTAGTTTGTCCACAACCACAGTGTGTCCTCACACAACCACAGTGTGTCCTCCACACAACCACCGTGTGTCCTCCACACAACCACAGTGTGTCCTCCACACAACCACCGTGTGTCCTAACACAACCACAGTGTGTCCTCCACGCAAACATGTCATTTCTTTCTTCAGAACTTGAAACCATTATCCTTCAAGCTATGGGATACTCCCTAGTAATGGGAACTGCACTGCACGAAGAGGCGTGGCCAAAGGAAACGCCCCCAATCATAACGTCAATAGTTAAGGACATGGTGAGATGGTGTGTTTCAGTAAGACACAACTCCTCATCTAACGCTTGTGTTGTCCAGTAGCGTCTACATGTATGTGCTTTGTTAATAGTAGTAGTACCCAGTTGATTGTATTACTGTATATTGTTCCATCCCATTGATGCAGTCACACCACGTGGACAAGGACAGTCGTGAGATTAGTGTCGGTCGTTTCAGGGTGTGGTGTCTCCATCATCTGCCTCGTCTGATGGAGGGGATACAGCAGTGGATCCTGGCTATATTACATGGCCATTACATCACTGGGATGGATGGAGAGAGCAAGGATCAGGTCAGATCGGATCACTACACTCATATTAACACTCTGTGTACATTAGTCTATGTGTGTATATGCTGATACGCATGGTTTCAATATATGAAGAAATGCCTCCTTTGATGGTGGTTGTTGGACTACTGAATGTTGTTGTTGTAGGTTTTGGAGCGAGGGTACCACCTCCCAGAGCTGGAGACTCCTCCTGATTTGGCTATCCTGTTGGACGTGCCCACTGTGTGGGCGTTATCGTGTATTCTACCAGTGTCCCATTTGGGACATAGCAAGGATGAACGCCATCCAGAGGTGAGATCCCCCCATCATTGTAGACTGTACTGAGTGAACCTCTATAATCTACCCACATGTTGAGATCTCCTCATCATTGTAGACTGTACTGAGTGAACCTCTATAATCTACCCACATGTTGAGATCTCCCCATCATTGTAGACTGTACTGAGTGAACCTCTATAATCTACCCACATGTTGAGATCTCCCCATCATTGTGGACTGTACCGAGTGAACCTCTATATTCTACCCACATGTTGAGATCTCCTCATCACTGTAGACTGTACCGAGTGAACCTCTATAATCTACCCACATGTTGAGATCTCCCCGTCATTGTAGACTGTACTGAGTGGACTTCTATATTTCGTACTCTTTCTTAGGACTACTCGGTTGGAGGGAGATGGATACTCCTCTACTCTTCTGCTAAGCACGGGTTCAGCCTGAACAGGTTCCTCCACCACTCCAGTGACTACGAGGAGTCCAGTGTGATGGTCATGGAGTGTCATGCTGCTACCGGAGAGGACTATGTCTTTGTGATTGCTGTGGATACAGCCTGGAAGTGAGTGTGTGCATTGTAACATGTAGTCCCATCATGTGGTCCATCCCTTCATGGGATCCGTCCCATCATGTGGTCAGTCCCATCATGAGATCCATCCCATCATGTGGTCCATCCCTTCATGGGATCCGTCCCATCATGGGGTCCATCCCATCATTGTGTCTGCCCCATCATCATATGTCACATGGATATTTTTGTGTGATGGTAAATGGTTACCATGGCAATTATTATCTTGGATCACAGAGAAGGGGAATTCTTTTGGGGTAAAGACAGTTGCTGTTTGATTCAGTTGAAGCCTGAGTTCAAGAAGATTGTCTGTAAGCCAGTGATGAATGTGTATCTTTCTAATGTGACAACTCTTCTCCTTGTAATGAAGGCGGTCCCAAGTTGATTTGTCTCAATGAGAAAGGTAGACAGTTTCCAAAAGGTCTTCGGGTGATGACTGATACAGGAGATAACAAAACACACATCCACCTTGAGGAGGACTTCAATAAAGTACACCTGTTTGGTGGGAATGAGACTGTTACTCTCAAAGCAGTAGAGGTGTGTGTGTGTGTGTGGGTGTGCATGTGTGTGTTGCGTTTTCATTTGTGTACTTGTGTGGGTGTGTATTCTGTTACTCTTATATCATGTGCTTATCATGTGATAAACAGGTGTGGGGATGTGGTGGAGTGGAAGCTGTAGTTCAGCAGCAAAAGTGGAAAGAATGGGAGAAGAGAGAGGTCGAGAGACGAAGGAAGGTGACGCGGGAATCACGTGAAGCGTGGCAGGACAATCCGGATCGCGCCATATTGGAATGGGGCGGAGTCACCACTGAGCACCCCAAGGAGCAGCAGCAAGAATGACTACTGCACTATATGCAGGGTTTATTTTGGAAATTATATTAATTAGCACTATATGTTGCAAATTATCTAAATTAATGTTTAAAATTAATTGAATCATTGCTGACAAATAATTGAATTCAACTTTGTTCCATATCAGAATCACTGTCAATCACAACCTTCTTTGTTTTCTTTCCTTTTCCTTTGGTTGTCTTCTTCTCTCCTAGTGTCTCCCTCTTGGACTTGACTTCCTCAGACCAACCTGTCACCAAGGTTAACTACAGGACCAGATGTGAGAGAGCCAAGTACCAGCAATCAGGTTGAATGAGTAGTATGTTGCAATGGGGGGTAGGAGGGGTTACACACACACTTGCACACACACACACACACACACACACACACACACACACACACACACACACACATGTACATACATAAAGTACACATACTAGATCAGGGTTTCTACGGCAACACAGTTTGACATCGTCCATGGTGACGACCTTTCGCTTAGCATGCCTACACGGAATACATTGTTAAACCACTCCACCATAGCATGAGTGGTGTGGCATGAGTGGTGTGAGAGCCATTGTTAAACCACTCCACCATAGCATGAGTGGCATAGCATGAGTGGTGTGGCATGAGTGGCGTGAGAGCTTACATTGCAAATGACTCCAGGTCGCATGCCAGGGTCTCTGCAGCGAGAATGGTAGCTCTCTGTCAGTGATTGTGTACATTCGAGTGTCTAAGTCACGCACACACAGAAGTGATGCTGCCACGTACACTACATCCCACTGCTCAACTCGCCTACATAATTGTAAACCGTTTCGTTGATAACAGCAACCACTTCTCGAGAAAATTCGACGTCTTCTGGTTTTCCTGCAACCCGGAACACCATGGATAGCAGTAACGTACACATCATAGAAAACAGTCCATAAACTGACCGACTTTTTCACACAAAGTCCCAATGTTGTAATGCAAAGCTGCTTTGAAGCGCTGTAAAGTGAAGTCAGAAGTGGATTGTAGCACAAACAGAGATAGGAATGCGACTGATTATCCAGTCAACATGAATCATGCGACCATTCTTATAAATTCCTGTTATCGACAGCAATCTAAGGTGACTGGCAAACATACTTGCTGCTTTGATAGCATTTCTTCGTCTTCAAGCTCATCAATACCCGCCATTTTCGATACCGTTTGCGTTAGAGTTTGCGTTTTCATCACGTGGATCAACTCATCTGACCAGACCTAGGACAAGATGCCCGTCCGAATGGATATAAAGGTAACGAAATGACTGGCTGTGTGGAATAGCGGAGGACGTAGAATATTTGATCCACTGGACGTTAATTAGTATGATCGTAGGACGTTCTTGTTTAGAAACCATGTTTTTGTATCGACACTAAAAATGGCTGACTAGGAACCATTGTCTCGCTATTGTCACTGCAGCGTAAGCTATCGGCCAGGTCCGACAGGGTTAAGTGTGTGGATCTTCACCCCAAAGAGCCTTGGATGTTGGCTAGTCTTTTCAATGGCAACGTACACGTGTGGAACCATGACACCCAGGTAAGTCCACTAGATAACCTTTGAGTCCACTGTCTGGAGGTTCACGTCGTGTCTGTACTGCGCTACTCCTCGTTCTTCACAGACACTCGTGAAGTCCTTCGAGGTAACAGAAGTACCAGTGAGAGCTGCTAGGTTCGTGGTGAGGAAAAGCTGGGTTGTCACTGGATCGGTGAGTGTACCTGAGCAGAACACGAGTTGTTAGACCAGTGTGTGCTGTGGTGATAATCGGTGGTGGTACGTGCACTGGAGAGGGGTGGTGAGGTCCCCAGTGAGTATCCTCCAGGCTAAACGGATTCCTAGTGATGATCATCTGGATATACCACAGACCCCCTATACCACAGACCCCCTATACCACAGACCCCCTATACTGCAGACCCCCTATACCATAGTCCCCCTATACCACAGACCCCCTATACCACAGACCCCCTATACTACAGACCCCCTATACTACAGACCCCCTATACCATAGACCCCCCATACCACAGACCCCCTATACCATAGACCCCCTATACCACAGACCCCCTATACCACAGACCCCCTATACTGCAGACCCCCTATACCATAGTCCCCCTATACCATAGTCCCCCTATACCATAGTCCCCCTATACCACAGACCCCCTATACCACAGACCCCCTATACTGCAGACCCCCTATACCATAGTCCCCCTATACCATAGTCCCCCTATACCATAGTCCCCCTATACCACAGACCCCCTATACCATAGTCCCCCTATACCATAGTCCCCCTATACCACAGACCCCCTATACCATAGTCCCCCTATACCATAGTCCCCCTATACCATAGTCCCCCTATACCATAGTCCCCCTATACCACAGACCCCCTATACCACAGACCCCCTATACCACAGACCCCCTATACCATAGTCCCCCTATACCATAGTCCCCCTATACCATAGTCCCCCATACTAGCACTGTAGAAACTCCTCTGGACAAACCAATGTGTAGCACGGCTAGTTTTGAGCACCATTTGGTTCACTGTAGCAGTATGCATAGTGTGAGCAAATCCTGATAAGAAGCATATCTGATAGCAAGAATGGGTTTGGTGGGTTCATTATAGTTTGTCTTTACGAGTCTCCACTGTATGGGGTGTTTAGGGATATACTGAGTTCAGGTACACCTCTGATATACTGAGTTGAGGTGCATCTCTGATATACTAAGTTGAGGTGCATCTCTGATATACTGAGTTGAGGTGCACCTCTGATATACTGAGTTGAGGTACACCTCTGATATACTGAGTTGAGGTGCACCTCTGATATACTGAGTTGAGGTACACCTCTGATATACTGAGTTGAGGTACACCTCTGATATACTGAGTTGAGGTACACCTCTGATATACTGAGTTGAGGTACACCTCTGATATACTGAGTTGAGGTACACCTCTGATATACTGAGTTGAGGTACACCTCTGATATACTGAGTTGAGGTACACCTCTGATATACTGAGTTGAGGTGCACCTCTGATATCTTATCATGATGTAACCCCCTTCCACCTCCAATCCTCACATAGGACGACATGCATGTTCGTGTGTTCAACTACAACACCCTGGAGAAGCTGACTGCCTTTGAAGCACATGCCGACTACATCAGATGTATCATTGTCCACCCGTCGCAGCCCTACATCCTGACCTCCTCTGGTGAGACCAGTGGCACTCTGCACCCTGCACTCTGCACTCTGCCTTGTGTGTGCTGGTGTAGGGAATCATTCCTGGTTTAGTCTACACCTCCTAATAGGGGTTGTCCGTGTTATCTGGATTTTCCCTTTTTTATTCAAGCTTTTCCCGATTTACCCAACTTTTGTACTTGTTACCTTGCTTTATTCTTTTAATTTGTCCTTTACAAACATGCACACATTTTTGCATCCAAAACACCTTCTTCGTAGAGTGCAGTGTCTGCACGCCCTCCACCCTGGTTAACCATTCCTTTGTTTCTTTCAGATGACATGCTCATCAAATTATGGGACTGGGAAAAAAAGTGGGATTGTGTTCAAGTGTTTGAGGGCCACACCCACTACGTGATGATGATCGCCCTCAACCCAAAGGACAACAATCAGTTTGCAAGTGCTTCTCTCGACCGCACCATCAAGGTGTGGCACCTGGGGTCCCAGCATCCCAACTTCACTCTGGAGGGACACGAAAAGGGGGTCAACTGTATTGGATATTTTCAAGGCGGAGACAAGCCTTATTTGGTATCAGGAGCTGATGACAGGTATGTTTACTTATCACGACATATTCACTCATGTACACATGTAAACGTTCATGTACACACTCATGTACACACTCATGTACACACTCATGTACACACTCATGCACACTCATGCACACTCATGTACACACTCATGTACACACTCCTGTATGTACATGAGTATAAATGTTCATAAAATATTTTGTTTTCAGTGTATTCTTGTCAATCAACCACTGCTGTAGCTGCTAAACCTGTTTATCTGCCACAATTTCCCACTACCAATATAACTTCAATCAAAATGTACTGTAGAGCGGGAAATTTTTGCAGAAGAAAATTTCGCGTTTTTGCCCGAAATGCAATTTTCACGGTTTTATTTCGTGTTTTCACTGCAACTATCAGGGTTGGGAACAGTCTTAATGAATTTTCGCGTGGCAAAATTTTTGCGATTTTTGATCAATCGCGAATAACGTGAAAATAAAACCTCGCAGAAATTTCCCACCCTACGGTATATCCAGCGGATCGACCGAAACTCCTTAGTCTGACATATTTTGGGAAAACAAATTGCAGCAGGCAACAATTATTTACTGTGTATATTATGTCATGCTACAGTCAGTGATGGACTTCAGTGTCATGGGAATTGGATATGCAGTGCTGTACTCATCACTCATCTGCTGTAATAATGTTATTGTTTCGGTGTACTGAAGTACATACTGTACGTGTTTTTGCATGCGTGTGTGAACACACTACACACACACACACCACTGCACTCATTGAGACTCTTTGTCCTGTAGAGTGGCCAAAGTATGGGACTATCAGAACAAGGCGTGTGTTCAGACGCTGGAGGGTCACGCCCACAATGTCGTGGCCACTGCCTTCCACCCCGAGCTGCCGATAATAATGACAGGATCGGAAGACGGTATTCTGTGTGTTGGAGATCTCACTGTAACAGTTGTTTGACATGTAGTGTATCCCTTCAGGTACTGTGCGTCTCTGGCACTCGAGCACGTATCGACTGGAGTCTAGCCTCAATTATGGGATGGAACGAGTGTGGTGCTTTGCCACCATGAGAGGAATCAATGATGTTGCCATTGGTTACGATGAGGGCTCTGTTGTTATCAAGGTACAGGACGTTCCTTTAACTATTTAACATGTTTCATTGAATGTGTCCAGTAGCAGGCTGTAATCTTGATAAGTACTGTACTTTCTGAATCGGAATACATTTTGTACTGGTCCACTTTATTAGCTTGCACACTTCCTGTATATGTGTACTTCCTATATGTGTATTCTTCCTGTTCTGACCTACTTCCTGTCCTTGTATGGCTACAGCTGGGCCGAGAGGAGCCTGCCATGAGCATGGACAACAGCGGGAAGATCATTTGGTCCAAACACAGTGAGATCCAGCAGGCCAACCTCAAGGGGTTGGGAGATGCTGAAGTTAAAGACGGGGAGAGACTACCATTGGCCATCAAAGACATGGGAAGTTGTGAGGTGTTCCCCAACACAATATCCCATAGTCCTAACGGACGGTGAGTTGGTAGATGGAGGAGGAACAATGTTGCTATGGTAACATGTTGACCTTCCCCTCAGATTTGTGGTGGTGTGCGGTGACGGTGAGTACATAATCTACACGGCCATGGCCCTCAGGAACAAGAGCTTTGGCAACGGACAAGAGTTTGTCTGGGCGGGTGAGGGCAACGAGTATGCCGTTAGGGAAAATGGCTCCACTGTGAAGATATTCAAGAATTTCAAAGAAATCAAGTCGTTCAAGCCGGACATTGGTGCTGAAGGTAGGTGTGCTGGTGAATGTGTGAGGATTTGTAGTCTGTGAGAATGTATGGGTGGAGTCTGCATCAATGATGTAGATCAGTGCTCCTGGCTCACGGACAGCAATATATTCACCATCATGTGATAATCATGTGACTTGATGGTGATATGTCCCACCATCGTGTGACGATCACATGACTTGATGTTTTTTTGCGATTTGTAGGTATTTTTGGAGGGACTTTGTTAGGGATCAGATCCTCAAATCGCCTGTCATTTTATGATTGGGAAACTCTAGAATTAATTAGAAGAATTGAAATTTCTCCAAAATTGGTAAGACGAGTATCTCATGAATGGTGTGTGTAGTTGATCCCCACAGCAGTGTGAATTGTCATTTTCTTGTGAAACTTTCAGGTGTTTTGGGCAGACAGTGGTCTCTTTGCTGTAGTAACAGAAGAATCTTATTTTATATTAAAGTATAATGCCGAAGAAGCCCAGCATTGCCTAGCAACCAATGAAGGAGTAGATGAAGACGGCATTGAGAGTGCCTTTGATGTAGGTTGATGAAGAGTGTGTACATGGTGTAGTGTGTGTGTGTGTGTGTGTGTGTGTGTGTGCGCGCGCGTGCGCACCATTTAGTGACTTATGTACACTTACATGTGTTTTCTGCTAAGTCGTGATGCCTGTAGTAATGTATATGTAGGTGATGGGTGAAGTGGAGGAGAGTGTGCGAGCTGGTTGCTGGATCGGGGACTGCTTCATTTACACCAACAACCTGAACAGACTCAACTACTATGTGGGAGGGGAGATAGTCACCATATCACACCTCGACAGGTGAGACAGCTGTGTGTGTGTGTGTGTGTGTGTGTGTGTGTGTGTGTGTGTGTGTGTGTGTGTGCATGTGCATGTACAGTGAGGGTCGACATGTGTGCACACTTAATGCACATACAGGTAGTTGTCTGTAGTCTACTCTTTGCTCATCATTTGCTGTCTGTTCTGTAGGCCGATGTACCTTCTTGGATACATCCCAGCTCACAACAGACTGTATCTAGGTGACAGGGAACTCTCTGTGGTGGGGTTTTCCCTTCAGGTGTCTGTGTTGGAATATCAGACAGCCATCATGCGTCAAGATTTTGAGGTGGCGGACCAGATCCTCCCCCGGATCCCCAACGACCAGCGGGCCAGAGTGGCACACTTCCTCGAGAAGCAAGGGTTCAAGAAGCAAGCTCTGGCTGTGTCCACTGATCCCGATCACAGGTGTGTTGTCGGGTGCTGGGATGGATGTTAGGATAGATGGATGGGTTTTGGGGTACATTGATGGTTTTTGGGATTGATTGATGGTTTTTGGAGGCCATTGACAGTTTTCCTCACCAATGACATACTTTTGTTTAGGTTTGACTTGGCAATTCAGTTGAAGGAGCTTCGTGTTGCCTATCAAATTGCCCAAGAGACTAATGTAAGCTAAAGGGTGCCATTCAGTTATGTACGTATGTTTTTGTTGTTGTTTTTGTTGTTCTTGTCAAAATGTTTTTGTTTACTGATCACTTCTTGCCACCTCTTGTCCACAGAGTGAGGAGAAGTGGAAACTGCTGGGTGACCTTGCGCTGGCTAAGTTTGAGTTTGGCCTGGCTAAAGAGTGTCTGTATAAAGCCAATGATTTTGGAGCTCTGTTGCTACTGGCAACCTCTGCCGGTGATGCCGTTATGATGGAAAGACTAGCCGAAGAAGCCAAAAAGAAAGGAGAAACTAACATTGCCTTCAGCTGTCTCCTTCTGTCAGGCCACCTCGAGGAGTGTCTGGAGGTCCTGCTGTCCACTGGACGCCTACCAGAGGCTGCGTTCTTTGCAAGAACTTATCTCCCAAGTCAAGTGAACAGGTGAACACGTGTACCTAGAACTCCATGCATGCACACACACACACGCGCACACACTCAACCCCCCCCCCGTACACAGAGTGGTTGGAATGTGGAAGGAAGAAGTATCAAAGACTAATCAGAAGATTGCTGATGCTTTGGCTGATCCTGAGAATTATGAGAACTTGTTTCAAGACTTCAAGCTAACACTGCAAGCAGAGAAGGTATGCAGTCAGTTTGTGGTCCCAATACGCGTGTCTCTCAGCTGAGGAATCCCGAAAGCTCTGCACCACAGCTGTTGTAGGCTGCAATAGTCTGCCATATCAATTACCAATATTCCTTGATAGTTCTCATTTGAGCATATTTTGTGACTTATTTGATCCCGTCTTTCCTCAGTATGCTAGAGCAAATCTGTCTGAACTGAAGCCTGCAAATCTCTACCTCACTTCCAAGGTATGTAATACTGGTGCATGGGACCTGGGTGTGTGTGTGTGTGTGTGTGTGTGTGTGTGTGTGTGTGTACAGTTGCTTTGATTTGAGAGCTCCGCTCTTCACCCTCCCTCTCAGGACAAACCAGAACAGACACTGCTAGAGATGCTCAATGGGATGGACATGGATGACCTGAAGCTGGACCAAACACAGGAAGTCACCCAACAGCAGGAACAGGCTACTGATGATGTTGTATGTGTGTGTGTGTGTGTGTGTGTGTGTGTGTGTGTGTGTGTGTGTGTGTGTGTGTGTGTGTGTATGTGTGTGTGTGTGTGTGTGTGTATGTGTGTGTGTGTGTCTGTGTGTGTGTGTTCTTGTAGATTATATCTACAGACTGCTGGACAGACTCCTCTGTTGGTTGTGTACAAGTGAGCCTTTCATTGTATCTTGTCTTTTAGGACTTGTTGGATTTCGATGATGTTCAAATTGACGATGATGTTGAAGGGTTCAACGATGTGAGTTGTGGTTGTTTTGAACATGGCAAGTGCTATTGGCTTATAAGTGTGGTTGGTGATGAGTAGTGATGTCATTTCAATATTTCTAGGCTGTGAAATACTACATGCTATTCAGTATAACTTTGTATATCATTGTATATCCTTGAATACTTCTATGTTTTTCTCTTAGGACATTGACCTTGAAGATGATCTCGTAGAAGATTAACACTAGCAATACATCCCCTTATTATAACATTAAGTTTCATAAAACCAATTTCCATCTTTTTTCCAAATGATTGTAACATTAATTATTACAAAACATACACACAAGTATAATACAGTCATAATATGCTATTTATACAGTGTAAACAGAAATCGAAACAATACAAATGATATATTGCTAAAAAAATTGGTTCATTGCATTACATAATATTATACATGTGCACTTCAGACATACACACCAACTCGGTATGCATTTCCTAACACCCAGGAAAATGAATGCTGGGTGTAGCTATGCATACAAAATCGTTCTTGCAATCGAGGTAGATGCAATCAATCATTGATGGCAGTGGAGGACTTCGCGTGTGTGCCGTACTGGAGCTGTTTCACTTCGTTTGCAGTGTAAAATAGTGATCAGAAATTGTACTCGTCCATCTTGCTCCTGAGGTCTTGTCGGATAGCCCACTTGATGTCCTCTTCCACGTCCCGTTCCTCGCACAGCTGGTCCACAGCCTGGGCCACGCAGGTACCCGGGGTCACCTTGATCTCGGCTATCTTCCCTGGTGATACTTCAACTTGGTAGATGAATGACCGCTTGTCTACTTCTTGTGACATATTTTTGTACGTCTTTTTATCCTTAGTCCTCTGACTCGGCGGAATATAAAGGACTTTGTCCGGTTTACGTTTTACATTCTTCGTTTGTTTTTCCATAGATGTTTTTTCCTTTCTCATGTCATTTTCAACTTTATTTTTCATTTCTTTGATCTCTCTTTCTCGTTTCTCGTGATAAGTTTTCCTATCCTCTTGATTTCGCGTGATTTCTTTAAAAAATCCATGTTTTTTATCCAAACGATATTGACCTGCGGTAGCCATTTTAAGGGAAATCCCCTGTACGAAAATGGCCGCCTCTTTAAACAATGATGACAAACGTTTATTCGGAGGTGCGTTCACTTGTCGCATTCCTCCGTGTTTTAAAGATGTTAGTGGCATTAGAGACATACCGGACAACCAAGAAGTGTTTGTTCACGAAATGACAGAGGATAGCTTAATCATTGATATCCTAGAATACCAAGGACAGATTGCAGACAAAGACGCTCCAAGGTTGTACTATAGATGAACGGCTGTTAGAAACTAGTAATGCCTTCAATCCTATATAAAAATACCCATGTTTATTTGCACTTACTTTTTAATCGGTTTAGTTACCACTTTGAAGACATAGCAGAAGCCAACGACTCTGCACTCTCAGCAGAGGTGGTGTCGGTCAGTGAACTGAGTCCGGAATCTCTCAGCATTAAAGAGTGAGCAGCGAAGCATGCCAGATAACTAGATCATATTCTATCAACTCTCACGAAATAGTTCACTACTCGACCCACTCACTCGTTGAGAGGCTGCATGAGGGGCTATTGGCAATTTGTCATGAGTGGTCATCCAATTATCGAAGAGATAGGGACTGTTTTGTACAAATGTACATGTGTTACTACAGTATCATGGGAGCTAGCTGTAAGATCTCTGTTAGTGAAGTGATCTTTCTATTGTCATACAGTTGCTCCTCTGTCTGGATACTACATGGAACACAGCAAGTATCTAAGTTTCATGAACCAGTGAGTTCTTTCACCTCTGCACTTCCACACACAGCGCACCACACACCACACACCAAACACCACATACAACACCTCTACATGCCACACCTCCACCCACCACACCTCCACACCCCACAATACCCCACCTTGTACATATATCATTCTTTGAAGGATTCTGCAAGGAAGTCAGTGGAGATGTACCTGGGGTTGTTACGGCTTCCTCAGTACCAGACGGACATTGTTATAACATACAACTTACCAGCAGACAGAAGGTGTGTGGAAGCTCTGAACACACGTATGTACATCTGGTAAAATCTCATTGCAGTGTTGACTGTCCGCCTAATGAGCATTTGTGTCTTGCACTTACATAGAAGTGGACATGAACTTTCATACTCAATCTTTTATATATAGTTGGTTTTCTGTTGGTGTGCCTACATGTGGTTTGTGTGCTGTATCAATTCTCACCAGTATGCATGTGCACGTATCATATACCTTAGTAATATTCATATCACTAGATCTGTATGTAGATATCATCCACTTGTGTCTCAAACTTCAGTGTAGACACCAGTAATGGGCAGAACAATGCTTTGGGTGAAGAACACAAGAAGATTTTCGAGGATATTGTCCGGTCATTCAAGCTAGAAAGTACAGATATTTTCAATGTATGAACACGCGTTTGGGCGCTTAGTTGATTAGTGGGCGTTTATGTGTGTTGACGATCCACTGATGCTCGCGAGGTACTACAGCACTGACGACTTGTATTCAGCACGAAGAACTCATCGAAGGTTAAATCGGCGAATGAGATTCCTAGGAAGAGCGAGATTATGACGAAAAAGGTCTCTTTCAGAGTTGTTGATGCCAGTGGATGGGATGAAGGCTATTCGACAAAAGAACTGGAGACGCACAGTCCACTAATGAAAGGATGGCGGTCGCCAAGGTAACGGGAGGGACTGTAAACGAGTTTTGGGCTAAAATCCGGCAATCTGCTACAACTGAGCGAAAACTAATTCCGTCCTCTTTTAATTGTAGATATTGTCCTTATCCACAAGAAATTGTCATCAAGTTGTCCACTTTTTCTAAGATAAAAGCTTTGCAGCTCCTCTCTCATCAGTATCTGATCTGTAAGTCTCATCACCTGTGATCTCACTCGGCACAGGAACAATGTGACTTTGAGAGATAATGATCTTGTGTCTCTGTTCCTAGCCAGTAGAGTGGAGGTGTTCATTGGCAGTAGTCGCTCCGGGAGGTCACCTGTGGTGGCCAATGCAGCCTTCAAACGTCTGGGGTACATCGCTTTCAGTTCAAACCAACAAAATGGCTACCGAGTGAGTCAACCATGTCATCTCCGGTGTCAGGGGGATTGTTCACAGGTTGCCCCGCCCTGTAGTCCCGTGAGCTCAAGTCCATCCCTCTCGACGTGTCCTGTCAGTTTGTTAAGCTTGTGTTTTATGAGAACCACGTCAATTACCTCAACGTGTTCAACCAGGTGGGTGTGGTCGGGCCACTTGATGGGTGTGTCACCCCAGCTCACTGTGTATGTGTATATTACATCAAAATGTGCATAATGTATGTACATACGTATGTTTGTGATGCAAACTGTGCCTAATGTATGTACATACGTATGTTTGTGATGCAAACTGTACCTAATGTATGTACATACGTATGTTTGTGATGCAAACTGTGCCTAATGTATGTACATACGTATGTTTGTGATGCAAACTGTGCCTAATGTATGTACATACGTATGTTTGTGATGCAAACTGTGCCTAATGTACGTACATACGTATGTTTGTGATGCAAACTGTGCCTAATGTACGTACATACGTATGTTTGTGATGCAAACTGTGCCTAATGTACGTACATACGTATGTTTGTGATGCAAACTGTGCCTAATGTACGTACATATACATACGTACATACACCCACTATATGTATTATACACATGCATATAATCCATACATACGTATGTACTGTGAGTACTGGGTGTGCTGACTGTGTCCTGTAGGTTGGTTTGGTGGCTTTGAATGTGGTGGGTGAGCCCCTACGAGGCAATAGCGGAGGACAAGAACCTGAAGAAAGAGAACCGACCAGCAACGAGGGCATGCCCGCTGTGCATGTCCACTCCCTGCGGCCCGGTTACCATAGCAACATGTAAGTGAAACTCATATGTACGTAATTGTTCTTATTCATCACTGCTAACTACATAGGATGGTGGGCATGGTGGATGGGTGTGGTAAGCACTTGTAGTGTACATGTGTGTGGTGGGCCTGTACGAATGTCTGGCGTTGTAACATCAATTCTCTCTGTAGTCAAACGACCAGGTCTGTTCCCCCACTGGAAGATCTCACCTTTGCTGTTTACCAAGACAAGGAAACTGCCAAGGTCATCCAGCACCTCCAGCTGAGGAAGGAAGAGGCTGTTCAAAGTGAGCATGGTCTCCACTGTACTCCTGTTGCACCTCGGTTTGCTGGACGGACGGTTGACAGGTGTGAGGGTCATATCCCCATCCAAGTCACCCACTGACACTTGTATATGAGCCGTACAGGTGGACAATGGTAACCTGTACAGGTGGACGATGGTGACCTGTACAGGTGGACGATGGTGACCTGTACAGGTGGATGTGGTGACCTTTGATTTTCTGTGTCATGCATCACCTCCTACGTACATGCTTCAGTATATCAACTTGTATTCTTCAGTATATCATCTTGTATACTCTAGTATATTCCCTTATTGTACCCTAGAGGAACAATTTGATCAAGCCAAGATCCTGAAGCAAGCCATAGTGGACCTGAGAAAGGTGCCGAGAAAGGACTGGAATTACTCCTCTTATCTTTGTCAACACTCGTACAGTGTGTGTGTGTGTAGAGTACGTACAGTGTACAGTGTGAACATATGTACATATGTACATGTGTCATGGATAGCACTGTCTGCAGGTTGGTGAGGTTCTTGGTCATTTTGAGGTGGAGAAGAAGCAAGCTGTTGACAGGGAGGACTATGAGCTGGCCAAGGCAAAGAAGCTCCAAAGTGACAATCTACGACTTCACGTCTACCAACAGCTGAATGTGTGTGGACTTGTACAGGACCCTTCTTTACTTGGACAACACTGGGTAGGTGTGTGTGTGTGTGTGTGTGTGTGTGTGTGGATAGTCACTACTGTATTTCTGTGTCTTTACTGTGTTCCTTCTCTTAGCATACCTTGAAGCCCATAGAGAAGCCTCCTATTCAGCCCAGGTTGTCATCGGGTAGGGAGAGCCAAGGTGGTGAGGTCTCACACACTGCTACACCACCTCCGGTCAAGGAAGGAGACAGGCAAACTCGACTGAGTCGGGCCTCTCCTCGTCCTGTTGATGAACACCACGAGATTCCTCGGTCACCTGTTGTAACTGCGTCCAAGTACTATGATGATGATAGACCATTGCCTGCACTTCTGAACAAGTGTGTGTGTGTGTGTGTGTGTGTGTGTGTGTGTGTGTGTGTGTGTGTGTGTGTGTGTGTGTGTGTGTGATTATGAGCTCATTCTTGTGTGTTCACAGGTCCAAACAGCCTAGTGAAGACATACCGTCATCCAACACCACTTCTGATGGGGGAGGACTGGAGCCGCTCAGTGAAAAGGTTGCAAGTGAACTCACACTTTCCATTCAAGTTTTTGGAACTGAACTGGTAATATCCCCACAATGCACTGGGTGTCCGGAACCACCTGAGTGAGCTCCGTATGTACCCACCTCCACAGGTCCAGTGTGTCCATGCCAAACAGTTCAAGCACAGGGAAGAGGCTATTGGGAATGTGAGGGCTGCCCTGAAGTCATGTGACCCTCAGGTGACCAGCAAACGTGATGTAATCAACCTTTTTAAGGCAGCAGGAGAAATACTCAAGAAATTATTAAATGACAAAGTAACATCGGTGAGTGGTGAGTGGTGCTGGTGAGGGGTGATAGTGAGAGGTGATGGTGATAGTGAGAGGTGATGGTGACTGATGATAGTGAGTGATGCTGGTGAGTGGTAATGGTGAGATCATGATGAGCAGCATATGATGCAGCAGTAGGTGTGACCAGAGGTGTGTCCCCTGTACACCACCTCTCTCCACAACTGCAACATGATTCCCTTGTGTTCCAAGGACCAGCAGACTAGAGTGATGGGCTGCTGGGAGTTTTCAGCACACACACTTATCGTTGTCCTACCGTGGCAGGTACACTGTGCCCGCTGTGTGTACGCTGTGCCCGCTGTGTGTACACTGTGCCCGCTGTGTGTACACTGTGCCCGCTGTGTGTACACTGTGCCCGCTGTGTGTACACTGTGCCCGCTGTGTGTACACTGTGCCCGCTGTGTGTACACTGTGCCCACTGTGTGTACACTGTGTCTGCTGTGTGTACACTGTGCCCGCTGTGTGTACACTGTGCCCGCTGTGTGTACACTGTGCCCACTGTGTGTACACTGTGCCCGCTGTGTGTACACTGTGCCCGCTGTGTGTACACTGTGTCTGCTGTGTGTGCTGTACACATACCTATGTACGTACACCTTGTGTGTTGTGTGTACACTGAGTGCTGTCCACGGAACACCCTAGTGTTGGTGGCCTCCTGCAGGTATTCACCGAAGCTTGTGTAGTGCTCAAGTTCTTGCTGTCATCATTCTGGGAGAGACGCTCTTCAATGTAAGATGTAAACGTTTTTTACATTATTAATTCAATTCCATTTTGTTGTTGTTGTTGTTATTGTTGTTATTTAGACTGAGCACCTCAGATGTGGGAAATGTACTTGCTAAGACTATCCCTGCCCTGGTTGGTCGCCTAGGAGACAACATGCCTCGTATAGTGCAGCTCACCATTGAGACTTTGACAGACCTAGTCCAAATGAGCACCCTGAATGTGTGTGTGTGTGTGTGTGTGTGTGTGTGTGTGTGTGTGTGTGTGTGTGTGTGTGTGTGTTGTGTGTGTGTGTGTGTGTGTGTGTGTGTGTGTGTGTGTGTGTGTGTGTGTGTGTGTGTGTGTACATGCATGCATGCATGCTCTAAAAGACATCACATAGAGCTTCTAACATACGTACATACATATGTGTGTGTACATACGTATCTCATAACAGACTCACCAATCATTGTGTGATCCCATTCTGGAGCCATTTGGGAAGCAACTATCGAAGTGGAAGTTGGTCCAAGGAAGGTTGAATGCTCTCCTCAGTATTGTGAGAGCCTCAGGTTGTAGTGTGCTCAATGTCGATAGTATATTGAATGTGAGTGTGTGTGTGTGTGTGTGTGTGTGTGTGTGTGTGTGTGTGTGTGTGTGTGTGTGTGTGTGTGTACCTGTGCGTGCCTGTGTGTGATCCTGTCTGTTGTTTTTTAGCTGGCTCTCCCCTGCTTCAACCACTCCAATGGGCAGGTTCGGGATACAGCTCTTGAGCTGGTGGTACAGCTGTATAAACTGTCTCCACGTGCTGTAAAGAGGCGGGTCCCTAGTGACACGCCCACAAAGAAGAAACTGATTTGGAGAACATTTAATGAAGAGATGGATAAAATAGACGGCAAGCCATCGAAAAAACAGCAAGTTTGTCTCTGTTTACTTTCTGGAATGTACCAGGTTTTAACTTGTCTACTCTCTGCATCTTGTAATTCATCATTTGTTACTTGATTGAAAAGAAAAATATGGAGCAAGCCAAAATAGAAGAGGTTTGTACATGCACGCACTGTGTGTGTGTGTGTGTGTGTGTGTGTGTGTGTGTGTGTGTGTACTGTACGTATGTGCTGATAATGGTCATCATTGCCACTAATATCTTGTACATATTTTAGATTGCAGAAATGCAAAAAGAAGTGTCCCGGTTGAGGGATTTGGCAGTAAAGTCAGGGAAAATCCCTCAAGAGCCCCTGTCACAAGACCTGACATCTGAGAAGAAGCAGTCCACACTCTCCCCCTCCCACCACAGTGAGCTGATGGTCTGTCACTAGATTGAGGCAACCTTTGCTATCAGTGTAGATATCTGTGCAGGTCTGAAGAAGGGAGTGCGATTCAAGGCATCAGCCAGTTCAACCAGGACCATTAGGAGTAGAGTCAGTCTCGATACGGTGGATAGTGGAGGAGGAGAAAAGTAAGCACCAGCTTCGTAGGAGAGGTGGATGAGTGTCCAGTTGTTGTTATTGTTGTTGTTGTTGTTGTTGTTGTTGATGATGATTGTCTCCTGTGTACAAATACAGAATGTGCATCTTCTGTGAAGTTGAAGATGACAATTTCACTGAAGCTACTCTGAACAAACATTACATTGAAGACTGTCCCATGCTGTACCAGTGTCCACATTGCTCACAGGTATACTACGTTTTACTGTGTTGTTCACTGCAGTATACTGAGTTATACAAACCTAACCCTAACCCACATGATACCCACTCCCAGGTGGTGGAGATCCCCGCCTTACAGCAGCACTACCTCACAGAGTGTGACGCCAAAGGGAGGTTCAAGAAGTGTCCTCGCTGCAAGGAGGCCATTTTAACATCGCACTACCATGGACATGTCACTGCTAAATCCTGTAAAGGTGTGTACTTTGTCCATGTGTACATGTACATGTGTGTATGTATGTACGTATGTAGTATGTTTGTGGGGGTAGATGTTGTCTCTCTGGTGTGTTACATAGTTGGTACAAATGGACTTTTTGTCACACCTGTGGAATGTGTACCTGTACGCTGTACGTACGTAGATACATATGTACTGACTAAGCTCACTCTCTGCCTGTCCAGTTCCTGGAGGCGGAGTCAGGAAGTGCCCGCTCTGTGGGGTGCGTGTCCATGACAACGAGCAGAGCTGGAGGAAGCACATCTTGGAAGGCAAGGGGTGCAAGAAGAACCCTCGACCACTCCAGACATGAGCAAGAGGGGGCATGCCACTGATGACTTCTACAGATATTTTAGATCACAGAACCAATGCTCTGTTCACTGATTTTGCCTGCCTGCCTGCCTGTGTGTGTGTGTGTGTGTGTGTGTGTGTGTGTGTGTGTGTGTGTGTACAGTGGTCAGTTTAGAAATATTGACTATTTTAATTCAGTAATTTTGTTCATTTGCAATAGATTTTAATATTGATAATAATTAAAAGACTATTGCTGAAAATTATAATAATCAAATGACATGAATTATAAGTTAGTCTTTTTATTGAGATTTTTCTCCATATTTCTTTCTTCCAACAAATTCTACATGCTTTCCCGAAGCATTCTTTTTTGCTGTATTAGTCCAAAGTGACAGTAAGGTTTCCGTTTTGTTAGCTAAAACGGGAATGGGAACAAGAACATGTACAATATCCATGGCTTGGTGTGGCAGTGTGGAGTGGAAGCTCACCTGGTGTGAACGTGACCGACCGAGACTTCTCTTCTGATTGGACACTGGGTTTCAAACCTTGATGTCTGTCACTACCATTTCGTCTATCATCTTCAGCTCTGCACACATCCATCACAGGACAGACATCAATATTCGGATCAGTAGTCCCTTGCACCAACTGATAGACAATTCTCGTACTCACTTTTGATGAGAGTCCGTTTCCATGGGCTCCAGTTCTGGTCCATGATTGGGCTGTTTACGGGGGAGGCGGTTGCTAGGAGACTCCTTTGACACCACTTGAACGATATCTAGCAACTGAAACACATCGATATCGTCACGCAGAGCAAACACGGTAGGCCAGTTAGCGCAGCCAGACACAGTGCGATCACCTTGGAATGGCGTTCTGAGTTAGTTCTGTGGGAGTAGAGAAGCTCTTCTAACTCCACCCACAGTTGGTGATATTGCTCATCTCTACGGGAACCAACATCAAATCCATAATAATAGCTTAATTGAATCTTCAAGCAATTGTGTACACACACACCCAGGCCACACCAACAGGCCAAACCCACTCCACACCCACTCCACACACATACACACAGGCCACACCCACTCCACACACATACACACAGGCCAAACCCACTCCACACCCACTCCACACACATACACACAGGCCACACCCACTCCACACACATACACACAGGCCAAACCCACTCCACACACATACACACAGGCCAAACCCATTCCACACCCACTCCACACACATACACCTTTTTGCTCCCTTTGCTCTTGATCCAGCTTGTGGAAGAGGAAGTGCTTCATTAGACATCTCACGATTCTGAAGATCAACTATTATCTGTACCACATGTGGTAGAAGAATATGCACTGGTGAACACTGCCACACGCCACACAACACACAACACACACCACACACCACACACCACGCACCACGCACCTGCCGACACTTGTCATAATCTTCGTCACTGATAGCAGCCTCTGTGATACATCTCAACAGAGGATCGAGGTCCTAGAGTACAGAGGTTATCAACATGCATATAACATAGCAAGAGGGGTTCGTCCAGTGGGTGTGTCTAATGGGTGTACCCAATGGGTGTGTCCAGTGGGTGTGACTAGTGGATGTGTTTGAAAGTGACGTTAGCATGCCTGGTGGGTGTGTCCAGTGGTGATATCAATGGGTGTGTCTGGTGGGTGTGACTAGTGGGTGTGTCCAGTGGTGATATCAATGGGTGTGTCTGGGGTGTGTGTCTGGTGGGTGTGTCTGGTGGGTGTTACCTGCTGCATACTGTAGAGCAGAGAATCAGAGAAGACAACAGGCCATATCCTAGTCTGCCTCTCCAGCTGCGACATGGCTGTGGTGGGCGGAGAACACTCGTAGAGAATGAGACCTCAAGAGTGATGTTACAAACCTTGTTCCAGGGGGGTGGGGATGGGCATTTTAGTTCGCTGAACACAATGATGGACCAGGTTGTTGGAAGACATCAAATCCACAAAATCCTTAAAGAAATTGAACAATGCACTTTGGAGACCATGAGCATACCCACCCAGGAGGGGTGTGGATGGGCAACGACCACAGACTTACTGAAATTCTGTAGTCTGTGACTCTTCCACCACACCCCTCAGTCATCGAGGGAGGGTCTTCCAGAGGGGATTTCCCCTGGGGAATGCTGTGTAGGAATATGGCCCCCTTGTGACTGATCAGCATGTGGGAGATCAACTTCCCCACACCAGACCTCCTCGGCTGCTCCAGCATCACAGCCTTGCCAGACAAGACAAAGTTGATCAAACAGACTGTTGGGCGGCTGGTCACCTGGGCAGAAGGGACCAGATGAATGAGGAAAACCCTTCAATTATTGCTCCACTGCCTCACCTGGGCTGGTGTAACGCGAAAGGCACTGGAACATCCCATCATTTCTAAACAAATAAACAAACACGCGATCACAAAGCACTGGCCTCCCAGCCACGACGATGGCCAACAAAGAACACACCCAATCCAACATTCTGTTTTGGATTGGACCACTTCAGCTTCACACAGACTTCCTGGACCTCTGCTGAGTGCTTGGCTGACCCTTCCCTGTCACTACTGGTATTCATCACACCCTTCCCCGCCCTCAGGATATCACGGTGAGCGTCACTATGGTGATACAGCTCAACATCGTAGTTGGCAGAGTTCCCTCCTGACTGGTCTTCCTGTGGACATCATGGTACACCTGAGAGTGCATGCAGCAGTGTGTGTGTGTGTGTGTGTGTGTGTGTGTGTGTGTGTGTGTGTGTGTGTGTGCGCGCGTGTGCGTGTGTGTGTGTGTGTGAGTGCGCGTGTGTGTGTACGTGAGCGCATGTGTGTGTGTGTGTGTGTGTGTGTGTGTGTGTGTGTGTGTGTGTGCATGAGTGCGTGCGTGCATGTGTGTGTGTGTGTGTGTGTGTGTGTGTGTGTGTGTGCGTGAGTGCGTGCGTGCGTGTGTGTGTGTGTGTGTGTGTGTGTGTGTGTGTGTGTGTGTGTGTGTGTGTGTGTGTGTGCACATACACCCTATAGTTCCATTCCCACTTCAAATATACAGTGTGCAGGGTTCCATTCTCACTTTCATAGGAATACCCATAATGAGTGTAGTGGATAGGTTGAAATGGGACTTGACAAGTTTAATGAAGCTTGCTTGTACATCACCAACACCCACACTGACTGTGGTGTAGTTCACTGAAGGTACCTAATATGGAGAGGGTGAGTGGACTCAGCCATGAGTGGAGAGGGTGCTGTGTAATGGATCGCACCACTCAACGCACTTTGGAAATCTTTACACCTTCAAAAGCCTTGTTGGTGACTTTGGCGTCTGTGTTAACGTTGAACAGTACAAAGTCAACATGGGCTATTGGCAGCCTTGGTAGGGGAGAAAGAGATACATTGTAAGGACACCACCCTAGCAACTAGGTTCAGCAGTGGAACACCACCCTAGCAACTAGGTTCAGCAGTGGACCACCACCCCTGGTAGCTGGCTTCACTTGGGGGTTGCACTGACCTCGACTTGTCCTTTGGTTCAATTGATTCATTCTCGGATTCCATCAAATCAACAAAATGTCGATAAAGTTCTGCCACACCATTCGGACTGGAATAAATACAAGCTATCCACAATACAAGCTATCCACGATACAAGCTATCCACAATATAAGATATACAGAGCAATTCACACATCAACACATACAATAAATGGCCAATGGTAGGTATGGCTCCATAGACCAACCTCTGTAGAGCGGTCACTAGGATCAGTCTCCCTTTATTGACTGGGGCAACCTCCGGATTAAACTGGACTTGAGCAAACTGCGTGGCAGTCAACTGAGACAGACACATTATGCCGAACTTTAACCCTTGCACAGTGGACTCTGTCCGGTACAGAGGGGGCTGGTCCTTGTCACCACTCCAGTAGGACATAGCGTAGGACTGGAAGCCCTTGAGCACCTTCCCCAGATCCTGGTCCTCATCCCTCCACGTGTTGACAGCACTACACTCACCGTTATTAGCAGAGACTATACACACCTGAATGGGTTTAGATTAATTAACATTGAATATATTATATTATACAGTAGTAAATTACTATATTCTGTTGTCCAAAATTGGTGAATATAGATGTCTTCCATATAATTATGGCAGGGTTAGTACTGACTCCACATCTCTCGAACACGTACCTGGCTTTTATTAGGAAACAAATCGAAAATAAGTCGACTGTATTCCGATATACCCTCAATACAGCAGGTCCAAACGCTTTTTACGAACGTTTTTGTATTTGAAGAACCTTTACCTTTTCCAAGTGTGAGGTCTACGGTTATTGAACGACCTGAAGGCTTCTGCATGAGACAGTTACCCGCTAAAACTAGTACCGTCTTCTCCATTTTCAGCCAGCTAGCCCATTAGGCGCCCAGAGGCGGTAAGAGGCAGCATCCCGGTAGATCTTCCTCATCTATGGTAATAGTTGTGCTTCTGCTTCTTATACTTAAAGGCTCGTTCAGCCGCCTGTGGACGGTTCGCGACGAAATACGAATATGTGTTACAAGACATGTATGGAATTGACGTTTCGTTCTCCAATCGATATAGCCAACAATGTATTCGTTATAATGGGAACATATCAGTTACGACATCTTCCACATTTTGAGCGGATTTCTTCTTATCAACACTCCTAGATTGCTTATCACTACTCCCTGGTTTCTTCTTATCACTACTCCCTGGTTTCTTTTTATCACTGCTCCCTGGTTTCTTTTTATCACTCCTCCCTGATTTCTTCTTATTGATTCCAGCAGAACTCTTAACTTTGAATTTCTTGTGTTTACCTGTTTGTGTTTCCCTAGCTCTTACACCACTGTCATGTTCTTCTTCATGTTTTTGTCGAAGCTGTTTCCATGACAACAAAAAGGTCTTTAGCACATTTTGTTGATCTTTCCGTTCTCTTTCCCAAATTTCCTAAAACAAAAGAAAAAGTTCTGTTCAAAACAGTTTCTCCCTCTGATAGTTCATGGAGGCTCTCAACATGACATGATTATGCAACGTTAGAACAGTTGCCAACCAAGGTACACCCTCACACGTATGCCTACAGCCATACACATGACAGCCAACCACACATCACATATGTACAAAGATCAACAAATGTTTAGTAAGTACCTTGAAAGACACACCAAATTTGTACTTTCATCAGATAATTTACTATCAGTACTGGTTGACGTGTACATAAGCTAGGGACTGAGTGATGTGTATGTACTAACCAGGAGTGCGTGCTAACCACGAGTGTGTACTAGCGAGGAGTGTGTACTAACCACGAGTGTGTACTAGCGAGGAGTGTGTACTAACCAGGAGTGTGTACTAACCAGGAGTGCGTGCTAACCACGAGTGTGTACTAACCAGGAGTGTGTACTAACCACGAGTGTGTACTAGCGAGGAGTGTGTACTAACCAGGAGCATGTATTAGCCAGGAGTGTGTACTAGCCAGGAGCATGTACTAGCCAGGAGTGTGTACTAGCCAGGAGTGTGTACTAGCCAGGAGTGTGTACTAGCCAGGATACTTACAGAGCAAGTTCCTGTGTGAATAAACTGCACAATGCTAATACACAGAGCACAGACAACACACCACTTCCTGAAGATCCTTTGGTGCAAATTGTACTCGCGACCGGCTCTTCTCCACTTCAGAGGACACTGTCTCTACCTAATATCACCCATAGAGGGTGGTATCATGATATGTGAATTACAATACATATCCACAAACAATTGATAAACCCTCACCTTCTCAATCAATTGTTTGACTTGTCTTACAAACCATGAAAAATGGGTTTCCTTGACAACCCTCCGTAACTATGGCAACAGAAATATTCCCATGTGAAATCAGATCATCTCGATACAGAGGACAAGAAGACGCACCACGATCAGTGTTGGGAGGGAGAACTCGGGGAAGGATATTGTGTGAGAATGGATCGCAAAGTACTCCAACAACAACTCGTACGAACGATCAAGGACTGATGACTACAGCAAACAATCATTGTGGATTACTGAGATGTCATCAGTTCAAATAGGGGGTTCCCCACCTCACCTGTACACTACTACTGTTGAGTTGCTCTGATGATAACTTGATCATACAGGAAAGGTCGAGGGGTTTTCCCATGAGCTGACCATTGTTATGACGTTTGGATGATGTTTTGATTCTCATCACACTGAGTAGGTGTGGCGCAATAGGGATGAACACACCCCTTTCCTCAGACAATTTGAGCAGGTATGACAAGCAGTGTAATTGTAGTGGAATGTACTTGTTGGCACGCAGTAACCTGAAAAAAAGGAGAAACACAAACATGTGATTGTACGCGTTGGACAGTGAAGTGGGAGGATACAACTGGTGAGGGCATCAGGTAAGCGAGGTCGGTGCTGGGGTGGCAGTGGTGGTTGGAACTGTTGCTAGTGTGGGTGGAACTGGTGTTGAGGTGGGTGGAACTGGTGTTGGAGTGGGTGTGCCCACATGCACATACTGAAGCATTCCTAGCGTGATTTGAACCAATGGGAAGACCAAAGGCTGTAGAGAGTCGTGTTTGACTTCCGTTAGGACTTTAGACCACAGTTCCAGACAATGTAGATATTGCCAGTTTGAGATGGGCTGGATAGAATCCTGTGGAAGCATGGAGGTGGACAAAGGTGACCTTGATCGCAGTGAGACTAGTCATTAGGCCAACCAGCCACACCACCATTGACCAACCTTGCTCTTGGAGGAGAGAGCACCACGCAGGTGTATTGCTAACTGACGAATGTACACAAAGGCGTGTCTGTAGGTGGTGGGCGGGTCAATCCGACAGAGCTCCACGATTGATTGCTCCATCAGATGGATGGCCGGGAGAGTTGTCACAGTTGTTAATTTACAATTCCGAACAAAAGCCAAATACATTCTCTGTGGGGAACAAAGGGAAAGCAAAAATACATACACTGTACGGTCAAAAGGCCCAGTTGGAGTGTAGAAGTATTAAGAGTCATGTTTCAATTCTCATTTCCATTTCAAAAATGTGGAAGATGGAAGAGGAACAGGGACAAAAGTATCAACTGTTCACAGTAAGAGCCCAGTGGGCTATTATAATAAGCATGCCCACATGCATCAGTATTCACCTTCATGACCTTGCTGAGAGCTGGATGTGTTTGTAGAATGGTGTACTTCCTGATGTTGAGGAAGGCGAGAATACGGACCTGCTCCTCCCCCTCACTCCAGCACACAACCAGCTGCTTCATCAACACTTGTAGGGTTTTAGGGTACAGTACATAAAACTGTGATAGACTGTGGATCTGTTTCAATATGGCCGACAACGTAGCTACATCACTGAGATTCTTTAACAGCTGCAGACAAGAGAATAATCGAGTAGGGATTGTGGACTGTGATGTTCCCAACAAGACAAGAAAATAACTCCAACTCTTGACAGATGACACAATTTTTCAACTTCCAAACCACACTAAACAGCTCTTTACCGAGATGAGGTCACAGGTGTAGGTCTTCATCGTCGTCTTCACTTTAGACCATTTTGAACTGGAAGATGGGTTGGCCTTTTCGGAGTTCTTCTTCAACTTTAAAAAGGTCGTGAAGAATTCCTTTACATGCTTCAGAGTTGCTACTAACAAACTGTTGAACACTGGGGGAGGAACAAACATACACACAGAATCAGTCTTCTGCTGTGTAGTAACACAAATATGTATATAAATCATGCATGTAGACAAATATTCATGCATGTACACCATTCCAGAGGTGCTATGGACTTCATGGTGATCATTGAGATACAATTTTCGGTTGAGGGTCACCACAGCCTCCATGGTGTCAACATGACACATCGGAACACAAATATTCATGCATGTACGCCATTCTGGAGGTGCTACAGACCTGGTGGTGACCAGCAATGTGAGTGTCATTGTTGGTCACCACAGACTGCCCAGTGGCTGTATGGCACATCACCAACATCAATATTGCATTCATGGAGTTTGCAGTGACTGTTAAGAAAGAATCACTTTTTGTTCCCGGTCACCACAGCCTCCCTTCTCCCTCTCACACTAGCAGGAGAATACATGCATGTCTACATACCCCTAACATTCCCACAAACCTTGACCATCCTCCACGCTGTACTGCAGCACCTCATCTCTCTCTCCAGCCATTTTAACCACACCGGCATGTAGGGCGGATATGATGTTCTTCATTGCTGCCACTGATCCATCCTATGTAGTGAACACAGTACAGGACAGGCAGTAAGGCTGGGTAGGATCAGAGTGGTTCATCAAGGTGGTGGTGGTGGTGCAGCTAGCGGTGGTACTGCTAGCGGTGGTGCAGCTAGCGGTGGTACGGCTAGTGATGGTACAGCTAGCGGTGGTACAGCTAGCAGTGGTGCAGCTAGCGGTGGTACGGCTAGTGATGGTACAGCTAGCGGTGGTACGGCTAGTGGTGGTACGGCTAGTGGTGGTACAGTTAGTGGTGGTACGGCTAGTGGTGGTACGGCTAGTGGTGGAACAGCTAGTGGTGGTACAGCTAGTGGTGGAACAGCTAGTGGTGGTACAGCTAGTGGTGGTATAGTAGGGCAAGATGAATGTCAGTAACTGGGGAATAACCTTAGTTGATTCTCGCACCCAACCCTTCACCATGACAGTGGAGACAGGGATTCCATCATCCATCTCCTCCGCATCCTCAATATCGTCATCCAGTTTATCTTCCTCAACCACACCTCTTTCTGATACGGACACACCCTCCTCCTGATCATCATCATCACCATCAGTACTCAGGATGTCATCATCACTGTCCAATCGGTGCACCTGGTGGGAGGGCATACACAAGATAGAGGATTGTGTGGAGACCAACCACCATCGTCTGATCAGGAGACATGGATAGAATTCCTTTCGTGTCTGTCATTGACAGCACACACACACACACACACACACACACACACACACACACACACACACACACACACACACACACTCTCACACACACACACACACACACACACACACACTCACACACACACACACACACACACACACACACACACACACACACACACACACACACACACTCTCTCACACACACACACACACACACACACACACACACACACACACATACACTCACACACACACTCACATTAGTAGCATAGGAGGATACAGTGGGTGGGACTGGCTCTGGAAGAGCATCTTCCTCTTCAGAAGTGGTATTCAGTTCTTCCTCTGACATCTCAAACTCCAGTAGATCGGGGTCATTCTCTTTCAAGTACTTATAGAACTCTTGGTCTTTGTCCTTCAGAGAAGACAGTTGCCCCCTGTGGCCACTGAAGAACACACCAACATCACAAGTCAATATTACACTACAGGTCCCTTGGTCCCTGTGTTGTGTGCACACCCTGCAGTGTGACAGTGAGGTTCCAACAGGTAGCCAGGTTACATATACACTACACACACTAGTACCAGTACTGTTGCAGAACACACTGCAGATGATCAACACACTCTCACTGTGATCAGTGCTGTCATGAAAAAAAATGACCAGTGACAATTTTTGTATCACTTTTTCATGGGATTTTCCCACTGAAAATCGACCTGCTTAGCAACAGTTCATCGCAGCAATGTGCTATGGGGAGGTCAAGTTCTGCTCCTAGCACCACAGTTTTCAAAACTACAAAAATATGTTCAAAACACCTTCTTTGGAGGTCGTGTGTCCTTGGCAATGCTTGTGGTGCTAAGGGTCAAATAGGATATTTGCAATAGGCTGAATTCAGTCCTATGGTATTTGGAGGTTGGATAGTTTTTGGTTGGGTAGAATTAAATCTTTGCATCTCAAATCGTCCTAGGTCTATAATTTTACAGCTGTTAAATTAAGACCTAGGACGATTTTCGGATGGGTCGATTTTCCTATGACAGTCAAGCTGTTTTAAGTCGTATTAAACACACTTTCCATTCGGTCTTTGCTCATGTGAAGTTGTTAAACAAGCTTTAATGTTCACCTTGCGCTGCTTTGTTCCTTCTTTTTCCTCTTTGCTGTTGCTTTTAGCTCTTCCTCCCCTTCCTCGCTTTCAGAGAGATCGTTGAACCCTTCTTCCATGAAGCGTTCAACGTTAACAGAGGACCAGTCACGTCCCTTTCTCTTCTTCCTGTCATTGGAGTAAAATCATAACATAACGCTTCCCTCAACGAAGCTGGATCTCTGATTCTCATCACCACTCACCCTCGCCCGGGCGCACGTGGTCTGTTGGTAGCCATATTATATTGAGGGAATTCCCCAAGCGCGTCAATGTGTGTTATAATATACCAATACACTTTCGGTTTCGATATTCGAATATCGACGTTTAGTATGCCCTCATTGTAGTAATCACAATTGATAAAGACAATAACAGAATATGTGACACATAACAGGTTTTGGTGAGTCAGTTTTGTAGTTTCAGCTGAACTTGACTTCCTAGGAAGGCTACAAGGACAGCGTCATGACAACCGGTTTCACCAGGTCTACAAACATAGATACAGATGCACATACAGGAACTAAACACTGAACTGTTTTACTGGTGGAATAAATGCTTGAATGTAGTGAATATGAGAAAATATTGCATCGGTTATATCTTGCAATCATCTTGGCAATCGACTCCTTCTTGCTCGGGCTCTTTCTTGCTGCCAGGGCCAGTGCTGTTACTGATGTCGAGGACACTGAGGATCTCTTCATTGGCAACATGATCTCCTGGAACTTCTTCCTTGTGGTTCAAAAGAACACGCTCTCCACCTTTGGTGACAATCAGGAGCCCACCATTCTGCAGTCCGTCCCCTTGGAAGTTACCCTCAATACCTTCCTGTCGAGCCTACGAGAAGAGAAGCAGGTCAGATGACAAGTTCAACAGGACACATAAACACCTACATTGAGCACACACACACACACACACACACACACACCAACCCCTGATATGGCCTTCCTGGATATGGAGGTGACAAGGGCTGCAAATACAGACAACAAATTGAACCTCTTGTATCCTAGATCCCGGTAACACTTCTTCTTCTCATCAATGAACAATTCTACAACAGACAGTGAAAAACAAGAGAAAAGGAACTACGATCATGCCAAGAAGAGATGATATGCAAACAGGCAATGTGCCCAATCGAGTCACATCTACACACACATGCTGACACACTGTGTTCAGTATGAACCTTTGATAGGCCCAGTTGGTGTGAGGATACATGCACATCATATTATTATTGTATTCTATTTCCATAGAAACAGTAACTATGGATACGATAATTCCAAATATCTAGACTGTTTGTTACTTCCATGTACGATGTATGTCAGGTGTACCACAGTGTTCTGTCTGGAGCTCACCACCGGTGAAGAATCCCTTCGCTATGAATTCCTCTGCTCCCAACGTCTCCAAACCAATTGCCGTCAGTCGAACATTATGGCTGTCCAACTGGGGCTTAATGGCACTCAGGCGGCGAGCACCATAGCGACACAGCTGTCATCCAAACCTCCTCATAAAGAAGATAACGGTGGTCTGATCTTCCCAGAGACTTCTCACAGGGATACTCTACAGAGAGGGAGCACCACACACAGATGTTCACAGTGAGGTATCCACACACACACACACACACACACACACACACACACACACACACACACACACACACCACACACACACACACACACACACACACACACACACACACACACACACACACACCACACACACACACACACACACACACACCACACACACACACACACACACATACACACACACACACACACACACACACACACACACACATACACACACACACACACACACACACACCACACACACACACACACACACACACACACACACACACACACACACACACACCACACACACACACACACACACACACACACCACACACACACACACACACACACACACACACACACACACACACACACACACACACACACCACAAAGAACCAGAAACGGAAAACCTTTGAAAAGAAAGTCAATCACATGAATATATACCGCCACTACCTCGTTCGTCTTCGTATTCAAAATAAGATTATCAGATATTCTGACTAGTTCTTCCGATAGAGGAGGTGTTTGCTGCGTTGCCATGTTTCGAACGTTGGAACACCTTGATAAAACCCTTCTGCAATTCTGAAATATCAGTCTTTGATAATGATACAATACTTTCATTACAATGGCATTTCTAGAGCGGAACTTCTATCAGGTGTCGGCTCTGAAGTTGTTGTACAACGTTGAGTGTCTCGTAACTTCTCGTAACGACCTTCAAGTCACGCTCGAGGGGCCACTGATTATGTAACACTTTTTAGTATTGAGCAAACGGCGACGGTTCGTGTCGCTAGTTCAGACGAAAGCAGCAACTCACTTCTTGCGTTCGTGCGTTTGTAACCAAGTTGTCCTTTATATTGTCAGCCAGTGTTCTGGATGGCTCCTTCCCTCCAGTTGCCATCTTCCTCTGATACCATCAACTGCTGAAGATCACTTCACCCTCTATTATGTTATGTGAAAATAGGATCTGTCAATGGCTTGACCTTATCCACTGGAGGAAGCCTGACAATACAATCAAGACTCCATTTACGAATGAAGCGAATTAGATTACATTGACCACGTTTCCTTCTGTGAATAGTGACAAGTGGTGGTGAGATTTGACCTGATTGAGTTAGCCAATAAACTGCAGAACGAGAATCACGTGAGTTGTCCCGGTGTCGTTACAGTAGACCAAAGAGAGTTCTCCTTGAAGCAGGATGAAGCACAGGACTGCCGTGATGAGGGATGTCGAACACATACGTATATACCACCACTGGGCACATGGATGCACCACCACCAAGCTCACATCACTCACACTTGAAAACACATTTGAAAACATCTGTAAGTGAGTTTAATGGGGTAACCATGAAAATAAAAACACTAATTGTTTGATTGAGGTTGTACAAGAATACATAATATCATTAATTTCAAAATAAAGGGATCGTTGAAATGTATTTTACAGAACAAACACATGTATATCATGATTCTGAATCTGTTAATTCGAGGTTACAACTGGTATTATCCGCTACAGATGGTGGGGAGTTGGAACGGCGATACCAGCAATGTAGACTGCAAAGTTTTAGTTTGAGGCAGAACGTGGACATCATCACAATGCCCTTCCTGGAGAGAATCAGGAACAAAAGTGCGTTCACCCAGCCTTGTGATCCGTCGAATATGGCCTGTAACGTGGATATGGTGAGAAAATACAACATAAAACTACACTAGCTGAAATACAGGTCTATGGGAGGATGCAAGGACATAGGAAGGAGCAGGGACATAGGTAGGAGCAGGGGCATAGGTAGGAGCAGGGTCATAGGTAGGGGCAGGGGCATAGGTAGGAGCAGGGCCATAGGTAGGAGCAGGGTCATAGGTAGGAGCAGGGCCATAGGTAGGAGCATGTATTGTTTGAAGACACATAGGTCATAACATTGTTATAATGTACATGCAACAACAAAGCTACAACGGATTATGTAACTGAGGTAGGACTGGCTATATCAGACTATGGACTATACACATGTATTGGAGATGGTGTGTACGTACTTGCATTGAGAGCAGGAATGCACTGTTTTGGATGTGGTCCACGATGAAGTTAACAGTTTCTGTGTTGTTGTAACCAGCCAATACATAGGACCACGATAGGACATATCTGATGGTACCCCACAGCCGAATGAAGAAGAACACAATCGGGAAAGCCAGGAGTCTGTTTTCGGTGTGTCTTGATACACTGTTGACAGCCTTGTGGAGTAGAGGGTTGCTCTCTGCATCTTTTCTCTGCAATGAACAAACCACCATAAGTAGAGAGATGAATAAACAATAACAATCCTCCCATGTGATCACCATGTGATCACCATGTGATTTTGCATGAATTACAATGACATAAAGAGCAATTGTGGGGATTTCGTAATCCTGTCGTGAGCATTAGGTGACCATATATGGTAACTGTGTAACAATGTGGTCCCATTTCTTTATAATTCAATGAAATGAAATGAAATGAAATGAAATCCTATAACCTTTTGAGACACACGCACATCACATGACCCCAACTTAAGGCTGTATAGTGGCATGGCACAGTGACCACAATGAATGAATAAGCAGACATCTCAGTGCACAGGGTGGACTAAACAGACATGGACTCACATGCTTATTGAGTCTACACTTCAAAAAAGACACGAGGACAAGGATAAGGGCAAAGGAGGCGAATTCCCACATTTTGCCCTCCACAAATTCCAATGCATCATAAGTGGCATCACGGGTGTGGTTATCAGGCAGACCAATGAAACACCACGACACGGATGCGGTCCCGTTCCCTGGACCCAACCAGCCAGTGACAGCTGCAGGGATGGTCACTACCACGGGGACACATGTTGCCAGCAGTGCAGCAAATGGAAGCAGCTTTTGCGAGAGTTCCTTCTTCATGTAGCCAGCACTCAGACACAGATGGATGGCTAGAATGACCATCCACCAAAACGACCACATATTGCTGATGGTCGTGATGGTGCTCTGGATCATACACAAAGTTTGAAATGGTTGTGTATCTTGAAGTTGGAGATAATCTGTCCCATTTTCTGTCGCCGCTGACGAGATATTTAGATATAGTGCAGAGCCTATGATGTATCCCGAAGCCGTTACGAGGTCAGATAGAGCGATTATGACCAGAATGAGACGCGATATGGATCGAGTGTCTTTCCACACGCAGTAGGAAGCCATAAAGGAAACTGAACCAATGACAGAGAATGCACATGACACGATGGTGAGGGCGGGGAGGTACGGCTCCCAGACGATCAACAAGTTAGAGTCATTTCTCAGCATGTTGTCTACAGCTCTGGAGATGTCGCACACACGCCTACGCCTCACGTGATGTCCCGCCCACAAGCACCATCCCGATCCAGGTTCTGCTAGATCTGGCAATATTGTCGAAAATGGCGTCATCTTCCTGGGGAGACTGTCCGTTGAATCATAGATACTACAACCTATGGTTGAATGTCTCTCATGACAGCAACCATTCCTGTATCCCCCTCGGAACAGCCTGCCTGACATTCGTTTCCTGTAGCTTTTCTGTTATCGGCTGTATAGCTATATTTGCTCTTTTTGTCTTTGGAAAGCCGCGGACTCTTTCGCGATGGATCCTTCTCTTCATAGCAGTATCGGACTTACTCACGGCAGTTGGATATATGTTCGGCTCGACCGTATTTATGGCCATGTTCTTGAACAAGGATCACACCATCACCCCGCCTGTAAGCTGTTCTGATAGTTCGACCAATGATTCGAAAGTTCGTACGTTTTGCAACCTGTGCATAGCCCAGAGCTTTGTGACCACAGCCTCTTCCATGTTTTCCTTCTTTTGGACGTCAATTCTAGCGTTCCATCTGTTCCTAACAGCTGCTTTGAATCGGAACATGCTGTCGAAGCGTCTAATGCCGGCCTACCACGTGGTCTCGTGGAGTGTTGGTCTGATCATAACCGGGGCAGTGTGTGGTGTTCAGTTGCTAGGACCGGGGGGCTCGGAGGACTCGGTTGCTTGGTGCTTTATTGAGAAAATGGGCTCAACGCGGCACAGTGTGACGTTGGCTTTGGAGTTCTTGGCTGGGAAGTTTTGGGAGATTTTAGCATACATCCTGACCGCTGTGTTCTACACTTTGCTGGTGGTTGCTTTGTGTAAGAGGGTGAGTATATGTGTCTGTGTACAATGGGTGTGTGTGTGTGTGTGTGTGTGTGTGTGTGTGTGTGTGTGTGTGTGTGTGTGTGTGTGTGTGTGTGGTGTGTCGGGGTGTGTGGTGTGTGGGAGTGTGTGGTGTGTGGTGTGTGGGTCATGTATGTGGTATGTGTATGCTTGAGTGGATGTTGAGGAATGCATGTTTTTGTGTTGAAAATGTGGTATTGTCTTATTCAACATATTAAGGTTCGGTTTCTGCTACTCTTCTTGTGTAGAGAAAGGATGAAGTTTTCAAACAATACGTTAATTTAGAATGGAAATTGGCATTGGTACCAATTCTGTTCATTCTGGTTCGAATGTGGGGGACCATTCGATTTCTCATGGCTCTGGCGACATTGAATAATAGCACAATGAACTTACACAACCATCCCTTCCTTGTCAACATGCAGGTGAGATGTTGCTGTGGGCACACTTGCACCCGACGTGCTGTGGACTGTGAAAACATTCATAATCAACACATCTGTCAAAGCTATGATGCTCCTTTGGGAATGAACTTATGAGTGAACCCCAAAAGAGTGAGGTAGTGGAGATCTTTAAAATTAATGCTGTCCTCAGCATATCAGTGGGATAGGATGACAAGGATCATTTGTGGGAAGTGTGTCCTGATACCCTCCCCTTTGTCTAAGGCCTGGAAGATGTACAGTGTACCACTGTGGTGTCTTAGGAAGGAACTCTGCAATTCTCTGCTTGAGTAACCCCAATATTGCTACACAAGAGTCACCTTCCCAAGCATCAATAGATCTGTATACAGTGGGACCTGTATGAACAGCCACCTCCCTGGGATGGCCACCTGTATAGTACAGTGGGACCTGTATGAACAGCCACCTCCCTAGGATGGTCACCTGTATAGTACAGTGGGACCTGTATGAACAGCCACCTCCCTAGGATGGTCACCTGTATAGTACAGTGGGACCTGTATGAACAGCTACCTCCCTAGGATGGTCACCTGTATAGTACAGTGGGACCTGTATGAACAGCCACCTCCCTAGGATGGCCACCTGTATAGTACAGTGGGACCTGTATGAACAGCCACCTCCCTAGGATGGTCACCTGTATAGTACAGTGGGACCTGTATGAACAGATACCTCCCTAGGATGGTCACCTGTATAGTACAGTGGGGCCTGTATGAACAGCCACCTCCCTAGGATGGTCACCTGTATAGTACAGTGGGACCTGTATGAACAGCCACCTCCCTAGAATGGTCACCTGTATAGTACAGTGGGACCTGTATGAACAGATACCTCCCTAGGATGGTCACCTGTATAGTACAGTGGGGCCTGTATGAACAGCCACCTCCCTAGGATGGTCACCTGTATAGTACAGTGGGACCTGTATGAACAGCCACCTCCCTAGGATGGTCACCTGTATAGTACAGTGGGACCTGTATGAACGGCCACCTCCCTGGGATGGTCACCTGTCTAAAGTAGTCACCTTGATCAAGTCCCAAAATACTTATTTGTCTTGTTTTTGCATACATTCCAATGTTGATAATGTACCCACATGTCTAATTATACAAAGGAAATGCAGTCCCACAGGTGACCACATTAGACAGGTTCCACTGTACATGAGGTCCCACAGGTGACCACATTAGACAGGTTCCACTGTACATGAGGTCCCATAGGTGACCACATTAGACAGGTTCCACTGTACATGAGGTCCCATAGGTGACCACATTAGACAGGTTCCACTGTACATGAGGTCCCACAGGTGACCACATTAGACAGGTTCCACTGTACATGAGGTCCCACAGGTGACCACATTAAACAGGTCCTACAGTACATGAGGCCCATAGATGACCACATTTTAGACAGGTCCCACCATACAAACTGCTTTCGAATGTTATTTTGAAATGTGTTTTGTTTTCTCCCCTAGGCAATAGGTGATGGAGCTCAAGGATGGATCAACGGTGTACTGTTTGTCCTACTCAATGCCAAAGCTCTTCAGCTCTACAATAGAATTTGTTGTCTGTTTCGCATCAGAAAACAAAACAATAACGATCGTCTCCATTTTGGGGGCAATCGGCGTATCCAAGATAGTCCCAGGAATGATTGCATTGGAGAGGAGACCACTCGTCTCATCCACCCCTCGTCCAGACATGCCAACCTCTACTACGGTAGCAGCGAGAGTGAAGTGACCAAGCTAGGCTCATTCAAGGGGAAGAGAATGACGTTGAGTAGCGATGCAATGTCCACTCCTGTTCCCAGTGATAACGAACTTTTACAATGAATTTTGTTTCAATTGCTCGACATTTGCTTTTAAAATTTGGTTTCAGGTACATTGTTTTGTAAGTGTAGATATTCGAATGCAGTTTTGCTCACTCTAGATCTGTTAAAGTCGAGTATAATGTTTAGCTGGGACGATCCTAAGCGAGCCCTACTCTTACCATTCGAAGTTTAGACCTCCTTCTCTTCCGATGTGGATAGGTATATTGTGTGGTATAATATACCTTTCCGTTTGCTGTTTTCACCAGTATTCGGAATTACGTATACCTCCTTTACCTTATCGAATTTTAATGCCAATCTGGAACGAGTTTGGGAGCCTGACTGTGTCTATGTAAGAAAATGGACGATTTAGTATCGAAGCTTGGTGGTGAATTGCACGTAACATCCACCATATTCTCCACTTCTGCCCCCCACCCGAGACTTGAGAGCTACAAGCAGAAAGGAGATGGATTTGGGGACCAGCAGAAAAGAAGAGAAAAGGCAATTCAAATGCAGAAACAAAGAAGGAAAGATTATGTCGATTTTGCACGCAAGATTGCTGAAGGAGAGCTCTTGTCTGATAGCGAGGGTGAAGGAGACGAAGGAAGTATGGATACGTGGGGCGAGGATGAAGTGGATGGTCTGATGGACACTTCCAAAGGAAAACCAAAGAAAGCAAAGAAAAAAATTAATCCCTACAGAAACCAGATAATGTTATCCGAATGGTTGGTTGACATTCCAGAGGACTTCGCTGATTTGTGGTTGTTTGTGGTGTGCCCTGTTGGTAAGAGGTGCATGGTTGTAGCATCCAGAGGTTGGACCGCGGCTTACACACGTACTGGTTACTGTATAAGGCGGTTCCCTTCCTACCTCCCTGGAGGAAATCAAGCCAGTGGAACAGCCTCCAAGTTTTCTATTTTGGACTGCATATTCGACGAAGCCAATGAAGTGAGTGTGTGTGTGTGTGTGTGTGTGTGTGTGTGTGTGTGTGTGTGTGTGTGTGTGTGTGTGTGTGTGTGTGTGTGTGTGAACATGTGTGTGTGAACATGTGTGTGTGTGTGTGTGTGTGTGAGTGTGTGTGTGTGTGTGTGTGTGTGTGAACATGTGTGTGTGTGTGTGTGTGTGTGTGTGTGTGTGTGTGTGTGTGTGTGTGTGTGTGTGTGTGTACATGTACTCTCTCTGCGCATTTATTGTGTCATTTCCTGTTTGCAAGGTCACATGATTTCTCTGGCTATCCAGTATTGTTTATATTGCTATCTCACAGGTTAACAAGTAATAATCACCTTCCTCTTCTTCTCAACATTATAGGTGTTCTACATATTGGATTTCATGGCATGGAACAGCCATGTTTTCCTTGACTCTGATCGCGAATGTCGATATTTCTTCCTCGAATCAAAGCTCACAGAAGACAGCAGTCGACTCGGACAGAGAACGAGCAGGAATCCCTTCCTGTTCCAGTTTCTCCCTCAATTTCCTTGTAAGAAAGAGATTTTGGAAGAACTGTTTTCTAAGACTTACAGTGTTCCTGTGGACGGCTTGCTGTTCTTCCACAAACAGGGTCACTACAAGAGGAACTATTCCCCGCTGTGCACGTGGCTGAAGCCTCACATGGTCCCCGAGGTACTCGGACTCAAGGTATCGCAGCTCTTCCTCGATTCAGCCCCCGTGATTGAGAGTAAAAAGAATAAGAAGTCATCAAAAATGGAAAGCTGAATTGCTTTAATTTATAATAATACAGTGTGTGTGGTGACTTGTTCCTATATTATTATGTACATTTGCAGTTTTTAGTTGTCATGTTATTATTTAACGAAGGTTTGTGTACCTGTATTGTCCTTTTCTTGAACATTAATGTATGTGTCGAATTTTTGAAATATCATTAAATGCAATTACATAGCCAATACATTCGTATGATACATCATCACAACATATAGTGAACCTGCACTTTATACTACAACATACACCTAATAAAACTACATAAACTTGTGTGTGTGTGATCTATTCAGTCAGCTTTGCATGACATACATTGGCAATACCACTTTCATAAAAGTTCCAAAATACACCAATCAAGTAGGTTTGCTGCTCAAATGGCATGTTGTGTTTCTGTGGAGAATGGAGCATTCACGTCAACAGGTACAATTGTTGAGCAGTGTTGTGTCCACAAGGAACCTCGGGGTGTCGATGTTCCACACAAGACACACAAACGTAGCACATATGGTGACAACTGTGGTGCAGGCAGCCACCAGCCCTCCTAGGCAGTGGAAGATGGCAAAGATGTCAAGGTAGAAGATGGTCTCAAACAACAGCCAGTAGTAGTCAATGATTGTGACTTCATTTCTGATGACATTCAGTTCGTGTTGTGGCATGTGTTGGAGGCCGAGGATGTGACGTCGTATCCCAATCGCTCGGACATTCCCCCCCATTTGATCGGTGTTGGCTACAACCACTTCCTCTACCACAGCTCCATACTGCGCTGCTCTTGGTGGGTCTTTCTCTCCTTCGTCATCGGAATCACTACCAGGAAGAAGAGGGTAATCTTCAATGTTTTCCTGGTTCTGTGGTTGCTGGATTCGTGGATGAGGTCTCGCTGGTCTTTGATGGACATTCCTGCTTCTTTTCATCTTCCTCTTTGCAATCCACATCCCATAATTGTAGCCCCACGAACAACCAAGAAAGAGAACCAAGCTAACAACACCTATGAACAGCCCTGTGAAGGTCTGCATCTTGTTCAGGAGGTCACTCTGGTCAATGGCAACGTAGTACACAGCAGAACACAAAGTAATCAACACCACTGTGACCACAATCACCTGGTACATGTGAGGCAGACACAGTACGTTCTTGCAGTCATGTGCACAACACAGAAACAGCTTGCTGGTCAGTTTGATCCTGATACGTCTGTACCGCTTGTCCAACGTCGCACGTCTCCGCTTCACCAACTCCACCAGGCATGTGACTATCAAGAAATACCATATGGTGGTACCCCAGATGATCTCAGAAGTGGGGATTTGGCCAAACAGGTTAGTAGACCAGTATGGAGAGTTTTTTATCTTCACATCTCCAAAAAGCCCCCCCAAAGCATACATGGCTCCCATCTCGCTCCCACTGAGGCTGTACTGCCAACCGTAACCAAGGAGATACAGGATGTAACCGGCTGGGAGGGTCCACTGTAGGCCTCTGAGGGACATCCCCGTGTACTCCCTTAGGAATCGTCGGAAAAAGTTCTCTTTCCAGTTGAACTCTGGTCGTCCTAATATCCAGTCAAAAATCCCCAAACGACTACAAGAGACAGCAGTACATGTCAACAACAAAACATGAGAGGTACTTGCTGAGTACAGAATGACACACACAGTATACGTACCTATTGTACCGAAAGAAATTGGATTTATACCAGATTGAATTACATCTCTGATAGCAATGATCGTGAGTCATATGTTATCAGTGGGAGTATAGTATGGATGACTATGAGTGATAACATGTGTCACCACACACACACACACACACACACACACACACACACACACACACACACACACCTTGTGTAGTCTTGAACATTGTTTCCAACACTCATGTAAGTTCCCCATCCAATAAACAAACTTGTCCAAGTTAATATGCCAATAACAATGGAGGCACGAAAGTTGAAGCCCAACAAAAACTAGTAATGGAAGCAAAAATGATTTGCAATAATGGCCACATATGTACATACATACAGACAAATTCGACGATGCATAATATATTTTTTGGAGACATCAATCATTATTTCAATGTTACAACAATAATGTAAATTGGTGTTAGATATACAATGACATAGATCATGTATACAAAGGTACATAACCTAGGACACAGGATTAACGCAGTGAAAGCGCGAGATCAATGGAAAACAGAATAAACTGATTTACACATTGGGTAAAAACACTGACCTGGCAAGGCGAAGGCGGCGAAATTAACAGATGAACAAAAACAACCATTGCTGATATGGCAATAATATTTTGTACAGCGATTCCAACATGTACCGAGTATCACTGTGTGTGTGTGCGCGCACACACGCGTTGTGTGTGTCTATAACTACTTTCAAACATCCCACTTACAACAAGAATTGCCGTGGGGACGGCCATAACTGCCCTTCCTGTCAGATGAGTAGTCCAGTACGTCTCGTTCAATACATCCCACTCAACTATCCCTCCACCTCGCATTCGGTTGAAAAGACCGCCCAAGAGAGCCAAAAGAAATAGAGCAAGGATGAGAATAGTGGTCGTCACGAAACGAATGATACAATAACATGCCGAAGACATGATTTTCTTGAAAGAGACAAAATATTATTGAGTTTGTTATACGAGGAAGCGTGCCTCTAGTGGGAGGGTTAGTATCACGTGACCCAGCCATCAGTTCACGTCTTTCCCGCCAAAATTCGTAAAAGAATTTCGAAACAGAAGCACTAGCAATGGACTCACAAGTTTGCGCACGATGACGTGAGCAGCCGTACCGATGTGCTTGTACTCTTAGTTCATATGTCATAGTTGAAGGTGTTCTTTGTTCCAAAATGAGGCTTTGTTAAAACCGATGGGAGATTCCCTAGTTCACCACGCTTATTGATAAAGCTGTAGGCTATTCGTAGAACTATTTGTAATTAATTACGTGAAAACACAACAATGTAGTCAGAATACATCTAAACGTAGCTTCCAGGGGATACCCTTTCACCGTCACTGTTTCATGTGTAATCCGACGCTTGTAATCGAAAAAGTACTATCAATTATCGGGTAGTTCGGGTGACTGTATGTACACACCTGGTTTGTTTTATTGGTTTCTTTTCCACTTGTTTTAGCGTGAAACCATCCCTCAGGGGCTGAACACAGGCAACAAACTGAAAATATGCAGACAGTGTGTGGGGGGGGGGGTTGTGTGTGGAGAGGTTTGTGTGTGTGATGTGTGCATGTAACTGTGTGTGTGTGTGTGTGTGTGTGTGTGTGTGTGTGTGTGTGTGTGTGTGTGTGTGTGGTGTACATGCATGTGTGTTTCCAACATGACTGTCAAGCTAGAATAGCCTGTTCCTCTGAAAGAAACATAGCTCACATAAAACTAGTTACAAACCTGTTTACAAAGAATTCCTTTGGTTTGATATGAAAGGGAAAAGTGAAACTGATACCATAATCGGCCACATTGATGCAAGCTAGTTATATCTAATTACAATAATAACACAGTGTTGTGTTATTGGTTTGTATAGAAAATATCAGTGGCTCTAAACATTGAAATTGATACAGGTTGATATAGCTACACCGCACCTCGATAATGTAGTTTTTATTTGACTTTGAAATTACTCTTTGCTAACAATGTGTGGGAGAGCAATTTGGTCTGTGTGAACTCTACCATACTTTTTACCATTGTACGGTAGTTAAAACAGCACAATATAGTTGTGTAGGATGGGTTGGTTTCCATGAGGCTCGGTGCCCCAAGCATTCAGATCTGCAAAAGTGGGAGCTAGCGTTGTGAGAGACCTGTGATGTGACGATCAGACACTGTAGGGACTGGATGATCTAGCAATGTTGACACTAAACATATTGTATTGGGCTATGCTGGAATAGTACGGAGGAAAGTGCTTAGTAAGTAAGCCCCTGTTTAGTACACACTTTTGTTAACGCATGCACCTCACTCAGTCCCTATCTCACATGAACTATGACTATCAGTAGTGATAGCAAGTGCATACCATGCAGACTGTGTTTGCCTTTCAAGGTACCATAAGCTAGTTAGACTTCATGTTAGACCCCACTGTACAGTGTGTTCACATGTTAGGATCCCACTGTACAGTGTGTTCACATGTTAAGATCCCACTGTACAGTGTGTTCACATGTTAAGATCCCATTGTACAGTGTGTTCACATGTTAAGATCCCACTGTACAGTGTGTTCACATGTTAAGATCCCACTGTACAGTGTGTTCACATGTTAAGATCCCACTGTACAGTGTGTTCACATGTTAAGATCCCACTGTACAGTGTGTTCACATGTTAAGATCCCACTGTACAGTGTGTTCACATGTTAAGATCCCGCTGTACAGTGTGTTCACATGTTAAGATCCCACTGTACAGTGTTCACATGTTAAGATCCCACTGTACAGTGTTCACATGTTAAGATCCCGCTGTACAATGTGTTCACATGTTAAGATCCCACTGTACAGTGTGTTCACATGTTAAGATCCCACTGTACAGTGTGTTAAAATGGAATAGGGATTTCGTACTGTGAAGTTTCCAACTGTTGTTGGGAAAATCCTACGGATTCAGGAGCGTTTAAAAATGCAGTCTGACGAAGAGAGTTCTTCATCTGGACATTTCAACCCTGTGGGTCATCTTCAGCAGTCTACAGTCTACAGTGTGTTCACATGTCATACACTTGTGGAATGTGTTGGGACCTATTATATCTCGCCACTTCAGAATGACTTCAACCCTAAGTTCACCTGTACCAGATAGCCTGTTATCTCTTATTATTGAGTGTCTCAACACAGGGCTAGTTCTGATTTACTCATCCCTCTGTCATTCTGTGTAGTAGAGAGATCAATTGATTTATTTATGTTGTCAGCCCAATGTTTGGCTGTTGGTGGTTTTCAGTGTGGTGAGCCAGTTGCTGTCTCAATCCTTAATGAAACACTACATTTTAAACAGAATGTACATTCACCTATTGTTGGAGATCTTTCAACTCGGTGTCTATATCGACTATGAAACAATAAGATGGGATATCTGTACAAAACGTCCACACACACGTTCCAAGTATTACGCCATGTGTACTGTCAGTGTTTGGCAGTTATTTGATAATCACAATAATCGTGATATCTGACCTAGACAATTATTACATTGGCATATATATAATTGAATGTCACAATTATCAGCTATTATTGTGTCTACCAAGGTTTCAGCCACGTGTTAGTTCTAGTGTGAGTAGATGAAAGGATTATTTTTTGTTGTTTTAGAAAATATCTCTAACTTTCACATGGTGATGACCTCACTTTCCACCATTCAATAATCATGATAACTGCAATGTTTACAACAGATAATTATCGTGTGTGAAATATTGAATATCGTCCAACACTTGTATGTACTTACAACACCTGTCTCTGATGTTTCCTGCTAGCTCTAGTGTGTGCATGTGGTATTGGTGTGTGTTGTACCTGATAGGTCACGGTGTGTGGATGTGGTATTGGTGTGTGTTGTACCTGATAGGTCATGGTGTGTGTTGTATCTGATAGGTCACGGTGTGTGGATGTGGTATTGGTGTGTGTTGTACCTGATAGATCATGGTGTTGTCATGTTGTGTCCAACAGGTCATTGTGTGTACTGTACTCACAGTGAATATGTGTGTCCATCAGGTCATAGTGTGTACCTGTGGTGTACCTGATAGGTCATGATGTCTACTGCACCTACCTACAGTGTTTGTATAGGGTCCTTGTATTATCACTTGTAGTGTACCTGCAGAGGTTGAACGCATAATGTGTGTGCATGTATGGGAAGCCTGCACCCACATCCTGTATGGGTGCTGATGACTGCATTGAAAACTGTATCTCATGTAAATTAGTACATTGACCTATGTTACATACACATACATATGTACATATATGTCTATATGTGTGGATCAGAATTGTCAAATTTCCTGTCACTGTAGATAAGAAAAGGAAGGGTCCCTTTATTTATTCTCTGAAGATTATTCATTTAATTTAACTTTGTTCTGCAGAGAGTAGCTATTTGTCATCAGTTGTGAGTGTGTGTGTGAGTGATCACTATTCATCAAGTACTCTACATGCTGCACTGCACATACCTCCTAGTTAGGTACATGTATATCCAATAATATACACGCATACTCTAAATAGTGTCTATCTTTCCTCCATCCACCTCCCCTGTGTACCAGACCCTCTTACACAGGCACACAAATACAGGTACAATAACCTCACATGTTATTTGATACTGTACTATTTTGGGAAAATGGTGTGTTCATTTTGAAAAGTACTTGTTTGTTTGTTTGTTTGTTTTTCACAGATGGCCATCACTTATCTGCCAAACCAGGTTGGTTTGTACAGGACTATCATTATTAGGGATAATGACACACCCACACTAGACATAATGACACACCCACACTAGCCATAATGACACACCCACACTAAGCATAATGACACACCCACACGGGATATAATGGTACTCCCACATGGGATATAATGACACACCCACATGGGATATAATGACACACCCACATGGGATATAATGACACACCCACACGAGATATAATGGTACACCCACGTAGCTATTAACAATACGTCTATATGTGTGCAGCACTCAATTACGCCCACACACCGTGTTTTGGATATTCTTAGGTGTTCGGGTGTTCAGTATCAACCAAAAACCTTATAACTTCATTTCATCTTTGGACACAGAGTGTCCTTCCTCTAGTCCTGGGAGAACACACTCACTGTGTGAATAGTTGTGGTCTTCAGGGATGATGTCGTCTGCTCATAAAACCCTTAACCCTCAGCAGGTGTTGTGTTGTGTTGTACCTTCAGAAAAAGGTACATATCAAACATTTCCTGTACACTCTGTATACTGATTTGTGTTTGTGTACTGTGTTATCACCATGGCAACTCATTTGCAGCTACATGTATCAATCATGAATCAGGATACTATCAGTATTTCATGAGTATACCATCAGGATACTATCAGTATTTCATGAGTATACCATCAGGATACTATCAGTATTTCATAAGTATACCATCAGGTTACTATCAGTATTTCATGAGTATACCATCAGGTTACTATCAGTATTTCATGAGTATACCATCAGGATACTATCAGTATTTCATGAGTATACCATCAGGATACTATCAGTATTTCATGAGTATACCATCAGGATACTATCAGTATTTCATGAGTATACCATCAGGATACTATCAGTATTTCATGAGTATACCATCAGGATACTATCAGTATTTCATAAGTATACCATCAGGTTACTATCAGTATTTCATGAGTATACCATCAGGATACTATCAGTATTTCATGAGTATACCATCAGGATACTATCAGTATTTCATGAGTATACCATCAGGATACTATCAGTATTTCATGAGTATCACCACCAGGGCATTAAATCCCTCAAAAAGGCAATATGTCACCTTGTGATTAGGTTGGTTAATATCGATGGTTCATCACGTCATCTTTCAGTGAAAGTAAAACAGCTGCTTCTTGTCTGTTTGAGCCTGGGCTGAATTGGTGCTCAGTGTATAATGAAACGTCCAATGCTTATGTGTTTGGTGACTTGAAAGCATGTGTTTTCATCTCTTTTTCCACTCAATTAATTATTTCTTTGTATGAGGTGAACTCTAGGTGCAGCATGTGGGTACAGCATGTGGTTACATGCTGTCCATGTTGAATCTGATGGGACTGGTTTGTGTATGGGATGAATGGGGTCAGAAAATGGAAGACAAATCTTGTACTTTTCATTTTATTTATTTCATTTCCCAAAAGTTCTCCATTCAAATGTGAGACAATTGTGAAATACATGTGTACAATATGTATGTTGTTTGTGTGTGTCTGTGTGTACATAATTATGTAAATTGATGCATATTTTACTTCAAAGAATTACATCTGTGTCTTTATCTTTTACAACCTGGCTTCTCCTGGATTATGTGTTCACGATGTCTGGTTTTGACAATAACAGAACGTCATTGAGGTTTGACAACCAATTAGTGTGTGTCTAGTTGTGCCTGGTACAGGTTGTGGGTGTGTGTATGTGTGTATGTGTGTGTACTTGTGGGTATGTGGGTGTGTGTATGTGTGTATGTGTGTGTACTTGTGGGTATGTGGGTGTGGGTGTGTGTATGTGTGTGTACTTGTGGGTATGTGGGTGTGGGTGTGTGTATGTGTGTATGTGTGTGTACTTGTGAGTATGAGGTTGGGTGTGTGTGTGTGTGTGCTTGTGGGTATGTGTGTGTGTGTGTGTGTGTGTGTGTGTGTGTGTGTGTGTGTGTGTGTGTGTGTGTGTGTGTGTGTGTGTGTGTGTGTGTGTGTGTGTGTGTGTGTGTGTGTGTGTGTGTGTGTGTGTGTGTGTACTTGTGGGTATGTGTGTGTGTGTGTGTGTGTGTGTGTACTTGTGGGTATGTGTGTGTGTGTGTGTGTGTGTGTGTGTGTGTGTGTGTGTGTGTGTGTGTGTGTGTGTGTGTGCTTGTGGGTATGTGTGTGTGTGTGTGCTTGTGGGTGTGTGGGTGTTTGGGTGTTTGTGTGTGTGTGTGTGTGTGTGTGGGTGTGTGTGGGTGTGTGTGTGTGTGTGTGTGTGTGTGTGTGTATGGGTGTGGGTGGGTGTCTCTGATTCATTTGGTGTGTGTAATGCATAGAGAACTGTGAATTGACTTGAGTTAATGGAAGGATAAGGTCCTTGCTTCAGCGAATTGTCACTATGTGGGCAGTGAGTACTAGTGCACCGGATTCTATGGGTGCAGTCTTGGGTTGGACCTTCACCATTAGCTCTATAAAGAATCCCTTTTTGCATATATAGAAATAATTTACACTTTAATGTTACTGGTGTGTACAGTGGGACCTCTACTAGTGTGTGTACAGTAGGACCTCTGCTAGTGTGTGTACAGTGGGATCTCTATTAGTGTGTGTACAGTGGGACCTCTACTAGTGTGTGTACAGTAGGACCTCTACTAGTGTGTGTACAGTAGGACCTCCACTAGTGTGTGTACAGTGGGACCTCTACTAGTGTGTGTACAGTAGGACCTCTACTAGTGTGTGTACAGTGGGACCTCTACTAGTGTGTGTACAGTAGGACCTCTACTAGTGTGTGTACAGTAGGACCTCTACTAGTGTGTGTACAGTAGGACCTCTACTAATGTGTGTACAGTAGGACCTCTACTAGTGTGTGTACAGTAGGACCTCTACTAGTGTGTGTACAGTAGGACCTCTACTAGTGTGTGTACAGTAGGACCTCTACTAGTGTGTGTACAGTAGGACCTCTACTAGTGTGTGTACAGTAGGACCTCTACTAGCGTGTGTACAGTGGGACCTCTACCAGTGTGTGTACAGTAGGACCTCTACTAGTGTGCGTACAGTAGGACCTCTATTGCTAGTGTGTGTACAGTAGGACCTCTACTAGTGTGTGTACAGTGGAACCTCTACTAGTGTGTGTACAGTAGGACCTCTTCTAGTGTGTGTACAGTGGGATCTCTACTAGTGTGTGTACAGTGAGACCTTTACTGGTTTCCATGTAAATCTCGGTGTATCTTTGATGATATCTAAGTCATTATGAACTTTGTTTCATCACCAAATGCAGCCATCTTGATACTTAGTGAAACTGTTATTGTTTGGAGAATGTTGTCATGGTGTTAATGCATGTCAATATGTGTAGCTACATGGTTCCAAAGGGTATGTACCGGCAGTATTGGAATGACATTGTTCACATGTACAACTACACATTGTGTCCTCTTAGCAACAAACTACCTCATTTTTGGAATGTTTTAAATGTAAATGTGTTGCTCATTGGTTTTGAAGGGGCCATTATATCAGGCATGTGATGTTGGACTCTGTAGTCCGAACACAGGGGAAATTCCGAAGTACAGATTCCTTCCTCTCTGTTGTGTACCCAGTACACTGTGCATGTTTCGCAGCTACGACCACCCCACATCTGTGGGAATGCCCTTTCAGTATACATGGTTCTACATTGAAGGGATGTTGTTGTACTTAGTGTCCCAGTGTCACGTGGTGTGTTACTCTGGGTCTTCCACTACCATGACCCGTATCACGTTGAGCACAACTTGTTGTCAGAGGAGGGAGGGCAGAGGTTAGGCTATTCCATATGTGTGTGTAGTTTGCTAATAAACTGTTTGGTTCTTGGTGTTGTGGGGAAGTTATATATGGATGTATGTCATGTATGGGCTGATACACGTGCACACACTCACACCCACACACCAGCTGACTCAGACACACACACACACACACACACACACACACACACACACACACACACACACACACACACACACACACACACACACACACACACACACACACACACACACACACACACACATAACATGTACCAGGCACAACTAGGTATCTCTATCCATCCATATCTATGCAGGTGTTTGAAGCAAACACATTCACTACTTGTGCAAGTGTAAATTGACACACAGCATAACGTACACACACTACACTAGTACGTGGTTGAGGGATCTAACCAAAGCTTCATATGTCATGAGTTCATTTGTTGAAAAGCAGTCGTGAAGTTCTACAACTTGAGCATCAGTTGGAGCAATATCTGCTTCCTTGTAAGCCAGTCTGGCTGCACACACACAGGCACTCTCACTCACACACACACACGCACACACGCACACACACACGCACACACACACAGGCACTCTCTCTCTCACACACACACACACAAGCACACACACACACACACAAGCACTCACACACACACACACACACACACACACACACACACACACAGGCACTCACAGATTTACACTCGTACCTCCTAATACCATTGGCTTTGTGCAGTTTCCATCATGCTACCTCCTTTTATCCTCTTAAGGTAGGATTACTCCACATGACCATGACCTGTACAGGCCTCTCTGAGACATCCTGGCTGATGGACAAATTGTGTTTGTTACAGTTTCCTTGGGACAACTCAGGTGGCTTCTGACAACAGCTGAACTCTCTGAAAGCTTCAGGAAATTGGTGATTGATTTTTCTAAAGGGACTTTCCTAACAATTTGATATTATGTAAACAGTTTGACATCATTAAGGAATAGGTTATGGTTAATTGGTTGGTTTACTAGCAGTGTGTGTGTGTGTATGTGTGTATGTGTGTGTGTGTGTGTGTGTGTGTGTGTGTGTGTGTGTGTGTGTGTGTGTGTGTGTGTGTGTGTGTGTGTGTGTGTGTGTGTGTGTGTGTGTGTGTGTGTGTGTGTGTGTGTGTGTGTGTGTGTGTGCGTGTTTCATGCAATACACACATCACACACACACACACACACACACACACATCACACACACAGTTACATCTCCAACGCATTTCCCAGTGTGTGTTAGTGCACTCCCAGAAGCAGTATCAGGATGTGTATACAGCACATCCTTCTGTATCTCACTCAGCAGATAGTAAATGGATACAGGTGCTCGTTTACACTCGGACATTGAAACTTGTAGCACATGTTTCTCGAGTGCGCCCTGCTGGATACGGGATCACATAAATGCAGTACTCTTGTGCCCGCAGAGGTGAGCAAAACACTCTGGCACCCAGTGTTGATGTAACAGGTCCTGTATGTGAGTACATGATACACAGTTCACCGTGTACTGCAGTTCTGCTTGCACACGTGCGGTCGAACCTGTGGTTTCGTGACGAAAGAGAAAACGGTGCCAACAGTGACCTTGCTCTTTTGGTTACCAAGGGCAACAGCAAACAACAATGTTCTGAGCAGGGGTAGTGATAAACACGATATTGAAATAGTCCAGCCGATACACCTAGTCCACAATGGGATGATCCAGACCCTACTACATCAACCATATCTCAAGTAACCCTTTGAAAGCAAACGTATGGACATGACTTTGTGTAGTCACTGATTATTGGGTGGTATGGGTGCTGACAGGTATAGCAACAGAACAATAATGTACCATCGGGTTGATGATGATGACACACTGTTTGTCTCTGGTCAAGCACAACAATGACATAAGAGTGCACTTCGTAAGTCAGCTCATTCTCTCTCTCTCTCTCTCTCTCTCTCTCACACACACACCACACACACACACACACACACACACACACACACACACACACACACACATGTACACACACACACACACACACACACACACACACACACACAGTGTGTGATGTATCGCTGCAATGTACCACAACTCTAATCCTAACACGTGTTTTCACTGCATATATAAAGCATACCACTATGTCACTATGTAATCGTGTGTACACAAGTCGCTATTGATGTCGAGATACCGCGAATAAACGAAACGAAACTAGAACGGCCCTACTTTTCTTGGAAGATCTATGAATATCGTTACAGTTCCTCAGAATTGCCATCAGTAGCGGAGAAAAGCTGTCATCAGAAATATTTAGGACATTTAAAGGTTATTCCAGCTCCAAGAAAATACCTCTGGTCTGGAGCGAAGCTTACCGCCAGTTTGGACGAGGTCGCTTTGTTTTCACATCGTTCATTTGGGAAGCAGTAGTGGTGGTTATTTCCGGATTTTATCGCTTTATTTGGATTACACGTATAAATACCGCTGCAGTGTGCATGTCCGATAAAGCACTACCTTGCTGTAGCGGAACGTATTCTGGTTCAACAGAGATGCTGGCTATGATGCATCCTTGGGGTATACGCGTAACAACCACCAACACGCAGCGGCCGTATCCTGACGGCGTGACTCCCGCGCCACAAGTCATCGGGCTGTACCCCATGCCGGTGATGCCTGCGCGAGATGTCACGGTGCCGAAACCTTCCCCTAGGAAGCGCTCTTCCGAAGACAGCCCCACTCCACCTCCCTCCGCCACCAGCAACCAACTCAACTCGGGTTGTAGCTCCATCCCCAGCAAGCGACCGGAGAGAATGAAGGACTGGTTGATGCGGCAAATCGAGAGCAAGGAACACCCAGGTCTGGAATGGGTCAACAAGGAAGCAGGCATATTCTGCATCCCTTGGAGGCATGCCAAGCACAGGGACTACGACCCAACCACAGATGCATCTATTTTCCGAGCATGGGCAATGCAGTCCAAACGGTACCATGGTGAAGGAGACCAGGCATCATGGAAGGCCAACTTCCGCAGTGCCATCTGCAGTTTACCGGATGTCCAAGAACTCCCCGATAGGAGGACTGACAGGTACAGGGTCTTCCAGATCATATCGGAGACAAAGAAACCGCGAGATCATGACTCCTGTAGTCACCCAAAGAGGCCCAGATATGATGGAACAAACGAGGTTGTACCTCTCCTCTCCCCTCCCCCATCTCTGCCGTCCAATGGTGGGGCAATCACCGGTACAGTGTCTGGTGAGTTGTGTGTGTGTGTGTGTGTGTGTGTGTGTGTGTGTGTGTGTGTGTGTGTCATAGGACAATATTAACCTACACACATGTAATTCACCAGCATGGTGGTTATCCTCATTGTGGCAGTGCTTTAGTATTAGTCCTTGTGGTGTCACTTGGAATTGACTATTAAAATGTAATTATCTCACTGTAAGAATCTTTGGATTTCTGTAAGTTTTTATATGGCTTATGAGTGATGTCATAATTGAACATAGAAGTCGTCTGTCATCAGAGAAGACAAAGTATAAATGAGATACTTGGTGGCTCCAGCAACATGATGACCTAATGTGTTGGCTGTGCTTATCTACCGGTAGTGTGTGGTGCTTTTAATTAGATTCTTGTGTAATAATATATAATATACCCTGTACCTGTGTACAGAATGATCTTTGATCATAGTTAATTAAGGGTGTCACCATGTATCCCGCCCACACAGTTGTATCAAAGCCTTACAATGCTTATCACCTATCGGGTGGACATCTAGTCTTGTACATGTGTAGGGGCACACTTCCTACCCTCACAAGTATGTTTGTTGGCATTCAGTGGCTCACCCTCCATTGCACAACCCAGAGACCTGCTCATACAGTGGGTGTATCACAGGGTGAACACTTGCCTGTCAAGTAACGTGAGGTACAACATTTTGTGAAAGAAATATTGAATTAGTTGGAAATCTACCGGTGTAGCCAGGACTTGGACTAGCGTGTTACTCATGCCTCCACTGGTCTCTGTGAGGGAAGGATATGACTACAGAGTGCATTCATGTGGGAGATTCCTATCCACCAAAACCAAAACTAAAAATGACTGGTTTGTTTATGTTAACCTTTCCTTGAGGAAAGCCTTAGGGATGAGGCACTAATGAAGTGTGCTGGGCAAACAGACTAAACTAATTAACTATGTAAAGTAGTACAGAGGGAAGTCATGAGAATGTACCAGTGCTCCACAGGCTGCAGACACTGGGGCCAGTGATGTCAGTATGTCAGTCTTGTACATCTCTCTGTTGGGAGTAGTGATGTGACATGTGTTGGTGTCACTGGGTAATTGGAAGTGTAAAGCTAGAAAGATTAGTAGTAGTGAAGCTGTGTGTGTGTGTGTGTGTGTGTGTGTGTGTGTGTGTGTGTGTGTGTGTGTGTGTGCCTGTGTGTGTGTGTGTGTGTGTGTGTCTGTCTGTCTGTCTGTATGTGTGTGCCTGTGTGTGTCACTGTGTGTGTTTAGGACTGTTTGTGTGTGTGTGTGTGTGTGTGTGTGTTGTGTGTGTGTGTGTGTGTGTGTGTGTAGGGCTGTTTGTGTGTGTGTAGGTCCGTGTAGGTCTGCATGTGTGTGTTTGTAGCTCAGTCACCTCTCACACGATGGTTTATGCTTCCTCTTAGGTCTCCCTGTGGTCTTGATTCCCCAGCCTCACATTCTCCCCCACAGTCCCCGCCTGGTCCGCTCTCCTTCCAGGTCCATCACTCCTATTCAAGTCTCCTGTATCCAAGACCCTAAACCATTGCCTGTGTCGCCTCTGTCTTCACTGGACAAAAATGAACAGGTAATACTTCTCTGTCAACACATGGTCTATGTACATTTTGTGCGTTTCAGCACATTTTCTGTAGGAGACTGAGGATGTGCACATTGTCTTTGTACCGCAGTGTGCTAGTCACAATAATGCTATGTGCTCTGTTGCTATGGCTACAAATGACCTGTATTAATTTGATATTTTCTGGGAGTGGAGGTGGGGTGGGGAATCTGACCTGCGGTTATGTGGGATTTCTTGGACAATAGTTCATGGCTGTTAAATGGCTTTTCAGTGAAATTTAATCATCTTCGTTATCTGAAAGCAACCAAGAACTACCTCGTGGTAATTGATAGTCAATGGACCGGGTACCAATGAAACAACTTTAATCAAACCATTGTACACAGTTGGGCATGCATTTAATCATCTTTGGTGAGCTGAGAGCACTTCTCTTCAGACTTGTGAAGGATTCTAAAGTTGTTCATTTCTTCTGTGTTTTCTGTGAAACCAGTCTGATTTGGAGAGCTCGATTTGCTTCTTGAGAATTAGCTGGAATTCTTCTTCTAACGTCTATGAATGTCATTATAAAGGATTATAATTGTATTCATGATTATGTGTCTGTATTCATTTCTCTGTGGTTTTCAATAGAAATAGCACTTTTCCGGGAAGTCATGAATGTCATTCATGCCATACCGGGAATGGAACATGATGCGTAGTGTAATTATATTATATTGATACATACTCAAATATAATAATAATAATAGCTTGAAATATATGGAGGTGATTACTATAGAGTAATATCAGTACATTGTGAATGGAGTCCATCATCCTAACTATGCTGTGATGTACCTTCTCACCACAATGCTGTTTTATGCTATTCTACTGGTCCTCCTACAGGAGAGGAATGCATCTGAAGTCTGCTCTACTCTGCACAGTCACGGTTCGTTGACTCCAAGCCACACCTCCAGCTGCTCCTCCAGCAACACCTCCAGCCACTCCCCCAACCACGCCTACCCTGATACAGAGCCAGAAGTGGACAATGTCGTTGAGACCAAATTTGACCCAATTTCTATCTGCAATATGCCACGAGAAGATAGTGATGGAAATGGGGAAGATGATGATAATATTGAGTCATTTGAAGAAAGTGATGGTCCCTGTCGTTGTAGTTCTGCCTTGAAACTCAACACCAACCAGTGTTCAGGCAAAACAACTTGTGAAAAGGAGGTATGGGTTTATTCTTGGATCATATATCTGTATAGAACCTCTATTACTTCTATTAATCTATCTATTAAAAAGACTCAATTAATCTGTACTGAGTGGGCCTCTATAATCTACCCACATGTTGAGATCTCCCCATCATTGTAGACTGTACTGAGTGAACCTCTATAATCTACCCACATGTTGAGATCTCCCCATCATTGTAGACTGTACTTAGTGAACCTCTATAATCTACCCACATGTTGAGATCTCCCCATCATTGTAGACTGTACTGAGTGAGCCTCTATAATCTACCCACATGTTGAGATCTCCCCATCATTGTAGACTGTACTGAGTGACCTCTATAATCTACCCACATGTTGAGATCTCCCCATCATTGTAGACTGTACTGAGTGAACCTCTATAATCTACCCACATGTTGAGATCTCCCCATCATTGTAGACTGTACTGAGTGCCCCTCTATAATCTACCCACATGTTGAGATCTCCTCATCATTGTAGACTGTACTGAGTGAACCTCTATAATCTACCCACATGTTGAGATCTCCCCATCACTGTAGACTGTACTGAGTAAACCTCTATAATCTACCCACATGTTGAGATCTCCCCATCACTGTAGACTGTACTGAGTGAACCTTCACAACCTAATGCACTAAGTTCACCATTACACTCAACGACAGATTTAGCTCCAATATCTGAACTGTATCATGCCATTTTGTTGTTTTCTTGGCAACAAAGAGCCAGGTCACCTGCCATATTGAAAGTGTTATTCTCAGTACAAACCATACGCATACATACACATGCACACACACCACACTCATCCATCCCATTTGCCCACTAGCATGTGTGTATATAGTCACTGCACCCTATACTGCTCTCAGCCATACTTTCAGTATGCAGCGATATCACTGAATATTCCCCTACTGTCTATGAATCCCATTTTCAGTGTGGATATGTTGCCTAACAGCCTTTCATAGCTTGTAGGAGTGTTGTAATACTTTGGATGTTTGTACAGAAGCGAGTAGTGTAGGATGGTTGGCAACCACCTGATCTGGAGTATCTCTGGTATTCTTACTATCTATCACTTTTGGGAATGTACACTCCCAGTACATAACTCACCACTTCTACTGTACTATTTGGTTTGAGGGACTTCCCCTAGCTCCAGGGACCAGTCCTGGCGTGAGGGACCAGTCCTGACTTGAAGGACCAGTCCTGGCTTGAGGGACCAGTCCTGGCTTGAGGGACCAGTCCTGTCTTGAGGGACCAGTCCTGACTTGAGGGACCAGTCCTGGCTTGAGGGTCCAGTCCTGGCTTGAGGGACCAGTCCTGACTTGAGGGACCAGTCCTGTCTTGAGGGACCAGTCCTGACTTGAGGGACCAGTCCTGTCTTGAGGGACCAGTCCTTGCTTGAGGGACCAGTCCTTGCTTGAGGGACCAGTCCTGGCTTGAGGGACCAGTCCTGGTTTGAGGGACCAGTCCTGGCTTGAGGGACCAGTCCTGGCTTGAGGGACCAGTCCTGGCTTGAGGGACCAGTCCTGGCTTGAGGGACTTCCCCTAGCTTGAGGGACTTCCCCTAGCTTGAGGGACCAGTCCTGGCTTGAGGGACCAGTCCTAGCTTGAGGGACCAGTCCTAGCTTGAGGGACCAGTTCTTGCTTGAGGGACCATATGAAGAGTGTATGCACCACAATAGATTGTGACCCAGAATGTTCCCATGGGTGGGGTCATTTCTCATGCATAACTCACTACCTGTGTTTCTTTAGTGCATGCACCAGCCCCACCATTGGACCCATTTCCTTTAGCAGTAAAATTCAAATGTTTTGTTTTTATGCTCCATGTAAAATGTTATTCTGAAGTGGCAACCCAGGAAGTAGTTGTGTGGAGGGGATTCCAGGGAGTTTTCAACCAGCCTTCCAGGGAACAAGGTTCTGGAATAGTGTTGATAACTGGCATTCCTGGCCTACTCAGTGTATGGGAAGTGGCTTCCCTACACATGTAGTTGGGCTTGCGACATGGCTTCTCCTACTGAGGTTGCAGTGTGGTTGCACAACAACAGACACTTATTGCACAACGACAATGTATTAGTTGTCAAGTTCACTGATACCCTATACAGAAACCTGATATGGTCTACCATCCAATGTCAGTGGTTTCAGTATACCCACTACAGTATAGGATAGGGATTTCAGGGAAGCATCCCCCATATAATTCCCCTTGTGGTTGTGGACATAATTGTGAACTGTGAACGCCCACTCCAGTGTGGTGATACCAATTATGCTTCACCTGACAGATTCTGAGCACATGAACTCGCTAGACATTGTGTCTGCTATTTTTGGGACATCACCGGATTACTTGTCCACATATGCTGACTTGTACGTCCTCCGACCTTCGATGTTACAACGTACATGTTGTGGGACCTCTACTAGTGTGTGTACAGTGGGACCTCTACTAGTGGGTGTACAGTGGGACCTCTACTAGTGTGTGTACAGTGGGACCTCTACTAGTGTGTGTACAGTGGGACCTCTACTAGTGTGTGTACAGTGGGACCTCTACTAGTGTGTGTACAGTAGGACCTCTACTAGTGTGTGTACAGTAGGACCTCTACTAGTGTGTGTACAGTGGGACCTCTACTAGTGTGTGTACAGTGGGACCTCTACTAGTGTGTGTACAGTGGGACCTCTACTAGTGTGTGTACAGTGGGACCTCTACTAGTGTGTGTACAGTGGGACCTCTACTAGTGTGTGTACAGTAGGACCTCTACTAGTGTGTGTACAGTAGGACCTCTACTAGTGTGTGTACAGTGGGACCTCTACTAGTGTGTGTACAGTGGGACCTCTACTAGTGTGTGTACAGTGGGACCTCTACTAGTGTGTGTACAGTGGGACCTCTACTAGTGTGTGTACAGTGGGACCTCTACTAGTGTGTGTACAGTGGGACCTCTACTAGTGTGTGTACAGTGGGACCTCTACTAGTGTGTGTACAGTGGGACCTCTACTAGTGTGTGTACAGTAGGACCTCTACTAGTGTGTGTACAGTAGGACCTCTACTAGTGTGTGTACAGTGGGACCTCTACTAGTGTGTGTACAGTGGGACCTCTACTAGTGTGTGTACAGTGGGACCTCTACTAGTGTGTGTACAGTGGGACCTCTACTAGTGTGTGTACAGTGGGACCTCTACTAGTGTGTGTACAGTGGGACCTCTACTAGTGTGTGTACAGTGGGACCTCTACTAGTGTGTGTACAGTGGGACCTCTACTAGTGTGTGTACAGTAGGACCTCTACTAGTGTGTGTACAGTAGGACCTTTAGTAGTGTGTGTACAGTGGGACCTCTACTAGTGTGTGTACAGTAGGACCTCCACTAGTGTGTGTACAGTAGGACCTCCACTAGTGTGTGTACAGTGGGACCTCTACTAGTGTGTGTACAGTAGGACCTCTACTAGTGTGTGTACAGTGGGACCTCTACTAGTGTGTGTACAGTGGGACCTCTACTAGTGTGTGTACAGTGGGACCTCTACTAGTGTGTGTACAGTAGGACCTCTACTAGTGTGTGTACAGTAGGACCTCTACTAGTGTGTGTACAGTGGGACCTCTACTAGTGTGTGTACAGTGGGACCTCTACTAGTGTGTGTACAGTAGGACCTCTACTAGTGTGTGTACAGTGGGACCTCTACTAGTGTGTGTACAGTGGGACCTCTACTAGTGTGTGTACAGTAGGACCTCTACTAGTGTGTGTACAGTGGGACCTCTACTAGTGTGTGTACAGTAGGACCTCTACTAGCGTGTGTACAGTAGGACCTCTACTGGTGTGTGTACAGTAGAACCTCCACTAGTGTGTGTACAGTAGGACCTCTACTAGTGTGTGTACAGTGGGACCTCTACTAGTGTGCGTACAGTGGGACCTCTACTAGCGTGTGTACAGTGGGACCTCTACTAGTGTGTGTACAGTAGGACCTCTACTAGTGTGTGTACAGTGGGACCTCTACTAGTGTGTGTACAGTAGGACCTCTACTAGTGTGTGTACAGTGGGACCTCTACTGGTGTGTGTACAGTGGGACCTCTACTGGTGTGTGTACAGTGGGACCTCTACTAGTGTGTGTACAGTAGGACCTCTACTAGTGTGTGTACAGTAGAACCTCCACTAGTGTGTGTACAGTGGGACCTCTACTAGTGTGTGTACAGTGGGACCTCTACTGGTGTGTGTACAGTGGGACCTCTACTAGTGTGTGTACAGTGGGACCTCTACTGGTGTGTGTACAGTGGGACCTCTACTAGCGTGTGTACAGTGGGACCTCTACTGGTGTGTGTACAGTAGGACCTCCACTAGTGTGTGTACAGTGGGACCTCCACTAGTGTGTGTACAGTAGGACCTCTACTAGTGTGTGTACAGTAGGACCTTTAGTAGTGTTTGTCACAATATGTGCATTTGTGTGGAAGTAATTAAGATGTTTCAACTGTTTTTTCACTTCAGATGGAACTGTTCAGAGAGGACTCCACTGACCAGTTGCAAGTGTCTGTGCCTTTGAAAAGTAACCGTTCACCTCAATTTCATGTTGCTGTCTATTATAACAACCTTGAGCCCATCACCATGGAAACAGTGAAGAATAAACATGGCTGCTATGTGTACTCCGGTATGTATTTATATACATTTGCTGTGCAGTACATAGATATCAAGTTTCGGTCATGTGTACCAACTTCCAATTATATTTCTATTTCTATTCCTATTTTCCAGGATTAAAATCGGACTACATCCCTGGTGTACCCCCAGACTCTCACTTCGTTTGTCTACCGCCTGAGCAGAAATACCCGAGTGGAAATGCTTTCATCTTAAACCAACTAAATCGTGGCATGCTGATAGAATCCACAGAAGAGGGAGACCTATATGTGACAGCCCTCACTCCCTTGGTAGTGTACGTACGATCTGTGTTATCATATAAAGGAGTTAGTGTTAAAACCTTACCCTTGGGACGGAAAGAGAAAGTTTTTGATTATGCAATTTTCAAGGAATTATTGCTTGCTTCAGTTAACGACAGAAAGACCAGGGAGGTGGGAAAGGAATATGGGGAAGTCCCTAGCCCTTACGTAACCATGACACTGGGGCAGCCCATGCACAAAGACCATCCCTTGATACTGAACTATGTGACCGTCGTAGTCTATCTGAGGAGAGTCATTAGGAGGCTGGAGCAGATCTGCAACTTGACACTGCCTCCGGTGGACAGCTTCGACTGTGTCTCCTTGACCTCCCCGCCCATTGAAATGCACAGCTCCGACCAAAATCGCTCTCAAAAAACCAATGATAGCATGAATTGACGTTTCTCACATTTCACTTGAACAATTTTATACGTATGTAAACATAGAGTTTGAGTCTTCACTGAATGTTTGTTTTTTCTCTGCATTGTTGTTGTTTTTTTCTCAAAGTACATGTATTTTGTGTGGTTAATTTTAGCTGTCTTCATTTCATAGGCTAGTTCTCTTTAACCAATCATCTTTGTATTGTTTTTATAACATTTACTTTATTATTACCGTGTAAATTTAAAATATTTGGAAATTAAGCTTGTGTGTGTGTGTGTGTGTACTTACGTAGCTGCGTCATTGTATGTGGTGGTGTGTATTATGGTATTCAAATTCATAAAATTCATTAATTTTTTATTTTATTAGATTGTGTTGGCACATTTATGCATAATATGAGACTACAATGATTAAGTGAAATTAAAATCAGAAATCTGTGTAGTTGGACTTTATGCATGTATTTACGTATAATATATGTGCACAATCATTGATGTAATAACAACACTATTCATGATTAGATTAGTATTAAATTATATTATATTATATATTATGTTAAAAAATATATATATATATATATATGCATATATTACTTCCAGTATGTACACAGTTACTGACAATTATAAACAGTTTGCAATTTGCCATTCCTATCACAGGAGGTAGAAATTGTAAAGAACCCAAAGTCTGTTCTCATCAGATGTACTTCTTATATATCAGGTTCTGGTTTCCTACATGTCCAGTACCAATGGCAAATCAAATAATACTCAAAAATTAGTTTGTATTAATAGTCTAACGAGTTTCCACTTTAGTTTAAAGCAGAAGTAATTGAAGGAGAAGGTAGATATGTGTAACCCATTAGTGCTCACTAGCTTCCTGGTTATCAATTACTATATTAATTTTCATCTACAATTGGAATCAATCAAGGCATTATGTATTCGAGTACACTCCCTAACCTGCACACCAGACAGTTAACCTATGTAGTTGTCACTACCATGTATGTGAGGTCAGTTGTGATCTGGACGAAGACAATTGACTCCAGCAATTTGTGAACCATCCACTTTCTCCAGTGCAGTCAAGTACCGTTCACCAGGATACATGATTTATCTGAAGCATGTGGTTGATTATCAATCAATTGTTCACGTTATCAGCAATATCATAAATCTTGTAATCAGTCAAAGGAATATGAAATTCCTAGCATTAATCAAACATATTAATTTTATTACGTCCTACAGTGGAATGGCAGAGCTCAAGAATAGGTCTTGTATCAAACAATAAATGTACACATGTACATATTATGTATTGTATGTGAGTAATAGTATATATATATATATATATATATATATATATATATATTATAATAGCTATTATACAATAAGTATATACGTACCAGTACGTGTACATGTGTATATTCGCCTACTGCAAATGTACTGAAGACCTTCTTCACTAACTAGCCAACCTTGTGCCTTGACAACAGTTGAATGTGTTGCCGCTGAATAGCATCTGGGAATTATCACAAAATCATCTAGCACATAGATACATACATGCTACGTACATTCAGTACTTTGGGTGATGTTGTGGGTATGATTGTGTGTTCACTATGGCATGCACAAGGGATCCACGTTCTCTACATCGCTCGTCTCATCGGAGAAGATCCTCTGGGGTTCCATCTCCAAGCTGGACTCACAATCAGGGTCGTCTTCTTCACTGCTGAACAACAACTTGTTCCCTTTCACTTTGGAAGACTTGGTCAGCTTTGTCAAGGTTCTTTTGGATCTCAAGGAAGTCTTCTTTGCTGTTTGCGGAACGTAATCTTCTTCTTCAGATTCTTCACTGGTGATAGCAGCTTGTCTTGATCGAACACTTCTAGCTGACTTTCGATGCGATGAGATTACTTTCATCGATGACCCCCGTCCTTTAGGAACATCTGTGAATGTACGTACGTAATGGTTGAAGCACAGTATCAACTACGCCGATGTACATACTATGTCCGTGTATCCTGATTGGCTAGTAACATCAAAGAGACCACAATAGGGATGCATGTCCTATGTATCCTGAGATCCCCAGATGTGGCAATTGATTAATCAATTAGCTTTTGAAATGTCAGCAAGTGGTTAGTCAGGATATATACATGTTATTTACACTTGTATCCTGTTTGAGGGGTGGATCAAAGGAAAAACTGTGCGTACATAAGCCATGCAGCACAGGTCAGTGATACCGTTCTATTGCATATAATATGTTGTATTGAACTATGTGCATTTTTGCAGTATAAATTATCTATCATTCACCACACCAGGATATAACTATTACATACGTATCACCTCTAGGAAGGAAACACTGGTAATAGACCCCTCTCGGGCTTCATCCTCTGTATCACGTACAAAGAATCCATTCCTGATACATCCTTCCTGAAGGTTACATAACATATGTACACACACTTTCCTGACTCAACGAAGATCAAAGGAAAAGTGTGCACACATACATAAGAGCTGGACCCCAGTCATGTACATGTACATGGGTAACAGCATAGTTCACCAGGTAGTATCATTGTTGGGATTAATTGATTGAGAACTAGGTAGGAGATGAGTAAACACTTTCTATTGCATATGACATACTACATGTATACTGAAGTGTCTGTACACACTCTGTATAAGTGGTCCACACCAGGACACAGCTATTATGTATAAGCGAGTTACATGTACGTACGTAGGTATGCACTCCCACCCAACACACGTGCAATCAAACTGAGCACTTGTTGGGACTATCAGCTATTGCGTGTACTCACTTTCCACTGCTACCAGAGGATCCTGGTGAGATGGTTGCCTCAAGTTGTCATCACCCTCTCCATTGGCACCCTCTGTGGGTCTTGTCTCTCCCTCACCAGTGGCATACTTCTTGTGCATTTCTTCCACTTTTCCTTCCAACTCGTCCACTAATGTCTGTAAACAACAACAAGAATAAACGTAAACACAGCAAACAATAAGGACCAAATCATGAATGAGCATTGAGTTGAAGGAGACACATGATGACCTTGATTTCTGGCTTGGCAAACTTTCTACATTTGGAAAAGATGGCGGAGAAATACGTGTACACTCTTGCTCCTCCCAGCTTGTCCTGGTAGCAGGGCATGTTCTCCTGAAGTTTCTTCACAGCACGCTCACTATAGGAAAGCTGGGACAGGCAGTGCGCTATGTCTCGCCATTGTCTCTCACTTCTGTGGAACCAGGTCAAAAATCAAACAGTAACACACCCACACAAATTATATGCGACCCACTATTACAAATACACAGCACACCCACACACTACACATGGTAACAATCACTAGCTATTGAACACTGCACACCACACATGGTAACAATCACTAGCCATCGAACACTACACACAGACACACCCACATACCTGGTGGCACGGAACCTATGACAGAGCTTCTCCACTAACATCTCGGACTGCTTCTCCTTTTGTATGAACGAGAGCAGGTACTTCAGAATAGTGTTGAACGTGTCTTCAGAGACGGCCATCACAGGATCAGAAAGCCGGCTAATGATGTCTGGTAGAACGTTGTACAGAGCATTACCCTGGGGAGTGGGGGTACAACATTGTACAGAGCATTACCCTGGGGAGTGGGGGTACAACATTGTACAGAGCATTACCCTGGGGAGTGGGGATACAACATTGTACAGAGCATTACCCCGGGGAGCGGGGATACAACATTGTACAGAGCATTACCCTGGGGAGTGGGGATACAACATTGTACAGAGCATTACCCTGGGGAGTGGGGATACAACATTGTACAGAGCATTACCCCGGGGAGCGGGGATACAACATTGTACAGAGCATTACCCTGGGGAGTGGGGATACAACATTGTACAGAGCATTACCCTGGGGAGTGGGGGTACAACATTGTACAGAGCATTACCCTGGGGAGTGGGGGTACAACATTGTACAGAGCATTACCCCAGGGAGCGGGGATACAACATTGTACAGAGCATTACCCTGGGGAGCATGGATACAACATTGTACAGAGCATTACCCTGGGGAGTGGGGATACAACATTGTACAGAGCATTACCCTGGGGAGTGGGGATACAACATTGTACAGAGCATTACCCTGGGGAGTGGGGATACAACATTGTACAGAGCATTACCCTGGGGAGTGGGGGTACAACATTGTACAGAGCATTACCCTGGGGAGTGGGGATACAACATTGTACAGAGCATTACCCCGGGGAGCGGGGATACAACATTGTACAGAGCATTACCCTGGGGAGTGGGGATACAACATTGTACAGAGCATTACCCTGGGGAGTGGGGATACAACATTGTACAGAGCATTACCCCGGGGAGCGGGGATACAACATTGTACAGAGCATTACCCTGGGGAGTGGGGATACAACATTGTACAGAGCATTACCCTGGGGAGTGGGGGTACAACATTGTACAGAGCATTACCCTGGGGAGTGGGGGTACAACATTGTACAGAGCATTACCCCGGGGAGCAGGGGTTGTGAGAGTAGGGATGACCGACAGTGGAAACCATATAAGTTCGCACATACACAGACGATGACTTGGGGTACAATAATACAGTAACTATAAGTACATGGACATACGTAAGTACACTCAAATACGGTCAGTCCTACTATGAACTGTGGGAACACACACCACGTAGGATCTGTAATAAAATACACCCACAGTTTGTGTATGGACACACAGACTGCCACACCCACAACCCATGTACGGACATATACGTAGGTTGCCATGCCTACAGCCCATGTGGAGACATGTGGACTGCCACACCCATAGTCCATGTATAGACATGTCGGTTGCCGTGCCTACAGCCTATGCAAGTATGTAGACAGTGCCACCCACCTTTTTGGCTAATTCATGGAAGAACAGTTTGGCAAGGTCAGCAATACGGGGCTCCCTGTCCTCAAGACACAAGGCGATGAAGCTGATCTGACCTTTGACCTTCACCATATCGTTGAGTACGAGGTGACTCAATACAGTCATTGTGTTCTTACGCACCAACACAGACTCATCGGACAGCCTACAGGAATACACCGTACACAAAGTACACGCTGTACACAAAGTACACAGTACACACTGTACACAAAGTACACACAGTATATCAAGTACACATAGTACACACTGTACACACAGTACACACAGTACATCAAGTACACACAGTGCACACTGTACACACAGTACACACAGTACATCAAGTACACACAGTGCACACTGTACACACAATACACACTGTAAAGGCGTATTGAGACACATGATGTACTACATACTAACATACTAGTGGACTTACATACCTGGCATACAAATGTGAGGTCCAGGGTTCAATTAGATTTGGGAATCGGAAAGTGAGATCTCCAAGGGCCACAATAGTGTTGGCCCTGATCACAGGTTGAGGTGACTGCATTTGAGAGACCACACCCCTGACACTTCAACTGATCACAGACATACTGGAACACACGTATGTGCGTACAAATAACAGACACATACTGTAAGTACTGTACATGCATGCATAGTTACCTTTTCCAGTATAGTGAACAGGAGTTGAAGGTTCTGATCGCAGAACTTTGAGCTAAATTTAGAAACAGAATGTTCACAAGCTACACACGCACACACATGTACGTATATTAAAGTACATATGCACGTACATGCATGCACACATGTAAAGATGCATGCACACTGCATACATACATACCTGATCAACATGAACTTGGCTAGTGTGAGTGCAGCACTGGTTTGCAGCACGGGGCAGGAGAACACCTGTGGGTCTTGACACACAGTGACTATCAGCGGTAGGAATGACCCCAGCAAGGAGGTCACTGGGTGGAGGAGTTCCTGCTCGCACACCCGGTGGACAAGCTCCGCCTCCACATCTTCGGCAGCTCCAAGCATCTCTTCTTCATTGTTACCATCACCACTGGCAACAGTAGTACACTGAAGTGGAGAAATGGCAATAGTACAGGATACAGACAGAGGAGCACAGGATACAGACAGAGGAGCTCAGGATACAGATGGAGGAGCACAGGATACAGACAGAGGAGCACAGGATACAGACGGAGGAGCACAGGATATAGAGAGAAGAGTTCAGAAGACTCACCGTGGTTCCTGGTGTTCTTCCTTTAGGAGTCTTGCCCAGAGCTGGTGTAGGGAGTGTAGTGTCCGAGTCCTTCTTGCTTCTTGCTTCTCTTAGTCTAGCCCTCCTCTTCAACTCCCCCAGCGTGTACTGCTCAAGGTGGATCAGCTGCTGGTGGGCCACACACCCCAGGACACCGATAAAGCGAGACAGAACCAATGAATTTAGTTCATTACAGCTGTTACCAAGGAAACCAGGATCATCACCCACAACACCGGTAGCACATTCAGTATCTGCGGGACGAGTCGTGA
>OZ026557.1:4988965-5011465 GCA_964020155.1 Chondrilla cf. caribensis | reverse complement strand
ACACGCACACACACACACACACACACACACACACACACACACCTCCAATCTGTCCAGACACTGATCTCTAACATTCTTCAAACCTTCATCGTTCATCTTCTGAGGATGCAACACTTGGATCAGTACTTCACCAAGCACACCCAGGACACCGTTCCTCATCGTATAGGACTGAAAACATGATAATTAAAAGTACTACACGTGTACGAGATGTACATGGGTACATGGGTAGGTAAGGACTGTTGATTTCTATGTACATGCATATGTATGCCTCTAGGTACATGGAGCATTCTCATGTACAAACATGGGTATGCATATGTTAAAGTGATGATGTGCATGTACGTACATGCTGGAGGTGTGGTGCTCATGTACATGTTGGAGGTGTGGTACTCATGTACATATTGGAGGTGTGGCACTATTGTACATGTTGGAGGTGTGGCACTCATGTACATGTTGGAGGTGTGGCACTATTGTACATGTTGCAGGTGTGGCACTATTGTACATATCGGAGGTGTGGCACTATTGTACATGTTGGAGGTGTGGCACTCATGTACATGTTGGAGGTGTGGCACTCATGTCCATGTTGGAGGTGTGTCACTCTTCTACACGTTGGAGGTGTGGCACTCATGTACATGTTGGAGGTGTGGCACTCATGTACATGTTGGAGGTGTGGCACTCATGTACATGTTGGAGGTGTGGTGCTGACCTCATATCCCAGATGTGGTAGGAGGCAGCTCACACTGGGGTACACAGCCTCTGGTACCCGCTGGGCTACCTCAGCTAGGAAACTAGCAAACTGACGAGTACCACCTGCATCCAGGGAGAGATCACCAGGATCTTTACGACCAATCTCCCTGTACAGGGGGAAATATGTGCTCAAGGTAGAGAATCTTGGATCCATAGTATATGTACAAGTACATACATCATATATTATGTGTGTACATATGTATGTACACGTGTATGTAGTATGTACATGTACGTATGTATGCACAGTATGACATACACACACACGCACACACAGTGTCCACTAACCTCACCACCTCAGCAGTGGGTGCTTTCATTTGGAGCTTCATCACAAAGTACTCCAACATCAAAGCAGTCGGCATGACAAGGTGCTCAAAGTGCTGGAGGAGTTGGACCACTTTGATGCTCACACCTGCACATTGGCAGACAAGTACATACATACATATGTGGTGAATATATACATATGTAGTACAGGGAACTATGTATGATAGGACACCCAGGATGTAAAGGGTATTGATACACCAGCAAGTACGTACAGGAACAGTAAGTACGACAGGAAACCAGCCCAACTGGAAGCAAAGTGTAGTAGTACACCAGCAAGTAAGACAGGAAACCAGCCCAACAGGAAATAGAGTTTGACAATACTGGGAGTGTAACCAAGTCAATGCCAACACAGGGTGCACTGTGTATACATACATACATACATACATACCTATGCACACGTCACCCAACAGAACAACATCATGATCCCAATAGCCCCTCCAATCACTAGTACGTCATGTACAAGTACACACATCTGGTGCAGCACTCACTTAACATCTGGTGCAGCACTCACTCAACATCTGGTGCAGCACTCACTTAACATCTGGTGCAGCACTCACTTAACATCTGGTGCAGCACTCACTTAACATCTGGTGCAGCACTCACTTAACATCTGGTGCAGCACTCACTCAACATCTGGTGCAGCACTCACTTAACATCTGGTGCAGCACTCACTTAACATCTGGTGCAGCACTCACTTAACATCTGGTTGTACTTCTGAACAAGCAGTCCCAGGACATGGAACATCTCCTCCTTCAAAGACTTCTCCTTCATTGCACCAGGGTTCTCCATTACTTTGTAGCAGCAACTGGCAACTAGACTACAGAGAAGTACACACCGGAGGATGGTCATAATAGACTACATACATACTTGTATCCCAGTGCGAGGTGAGATCAAAGGCGCCGCTGTGTGTCTATATCCTGTAGACACACAGCTGGGGTCTATCAGACTCTATAGACACCTATTCACAGGCTTAATTGATTAATTAACACTTCATTATTGTCATGGCAACGCAACACAGTACAGCCAAGTACGCAACAATCCACTCGCTAAAGTTCTTCACTGTCCGTTTATTATTCTTCGCCGTGTTTTTTGGTAAAAACGACTTCTTCGAAACTGCGAAGTTCTCTTTTGAGGGCAGGTCGGCAAATTGGCTCTTTTTCTTCTCCGATTCTTCTAGAAAACAAGCGCCTTCTTCCTTTAACTTCGCTCAGATGCTGACATCCGGCCGTAGGTAGAACAGCAGAGGTCTGTGGCGGCTCGTTTTCTTCTAAAATTTCGTTAAGTACTTCTGAAACTCCTCTTCATGCTTCTCTAACGTATATAGCCGCCAATCTTCACACTCGTTTGAGATATACTCGCGCGACATTCGTCTTCTCTGATCCGTTCAAGTAATATCGATACCAACGCGTAAACAGACTCGCACCTATCCTTACATTTGCTGGGATACAAGTGAGTTGTACCACCTTTCAGCAGGGTACATGGGAATAGACAGATTAGATAGACCCCTCGGGCTCCGCCCTCGTGGACTATCTAATCTGTCTATTTCCCATGTACCCTGCTGAAAGGTGGTACAACTATTACATATGTATGTACATTAAAGTAACTGCATTCATATAATAGTCAGTATACATATGTGTGTACATGCCCATAATTTTACCCAAGCTGGCCTTACAAGCTAGGTTGAGGCACTCAGCATCCCACACAGAGAGATACTGTAACTGCATCAGTACATCCATACGTACGTACGTACATAGAAATGAGAGAGCTGACCATACATAAATTTACATCTTTCACTTAATGTATGTACATCCGTACACACATACAGTAGAAACTTGTTGAGAATATTAACCTCAAGACAAATTGCTGCTCAGCACAACCCAATAATTGAGCATTATTTGGTTTGGTAAGATACATAATATGTAGGTATGTTCATAAGGTAATTCAGACAATAAGGACATCCGATAACTAGAACTGATATTGTGGGTCCCTTATAGTTCATCTTATCATGCATCTACTGTACACATGCGGTTGTAACTGGTGCTGTGATAGGCAACACCCACTTTGAGTAGCTGTCCATGACGGCCACAGAGGGCGGGTCCCACAGGAGATGAAGGTCGAGTTCCAACAAACTAGCCAGCAACCTCAACGCGTTCTCCTCCTCTGCAGCCCAGTCAAGGCCACCTTCTCCAGCACCAGTGGTTGCTTTCTTTCTTCTCCCCTTGGTCTGAAAAGAAGGAGAAGAAACACAAGTGAACAAACATGCATACGTCGACAGCTACAACAATTGATCCGTGTAGCAAGTGATTGGGTGTTTGAAGGACAACTGGGGATCCCCTCATGGTGTCACTGTATTGGTCCTGGACACATGCATGATATATGTACTTCTTCACCTTCAGTTCCACACTACACACACTTGGCATGAACCACACCCTGCCTCCCTGATGCAAGGCTCATCATACGTACATTCACAATCATGTACATGAATACATGTTAACATGTTGACAATCACCACACTTGACAGAGTGAGTTCACAATCATGTACATGAATACATGCTAACATGCATGCAACATGTTGACAATCACTACACTTGACAGAGTGAGTCCACAATCATGTACGTACATGAATACATGCTAACATGCATGCAACATGTTGACAATCACCACACTTGACAGGGTAAGTTCACAATAACCAACTTTTCCTGTAGCTCCAGAGAGTCCTTCTGACTTGGAGGTCTCGTGTTCGAACCCGCCGATCAATTGGTAAGCCACATAGGTCCACATCTTCAGGGTGGTGTTCATCATCTTCTTCTCGTGGGACGTCCCGCAGTCTAGAATATCGCTGATCTCCTCACAGAGAGCACTCAGAGCTGTACAAGAGCAGCCCGTGAAGAATGAAGTTGAATGTGGGATCTTGTGTGTTGTGTGTGTGTGTGCATGTGTGTGTGCATGTGTGTGCGTGCATGTGTGTGTGTGTGCGTGTGAGTGCATGCATGTGAGGCTGTGGTGTGTGCAATTATGGTTTTCTCTGTACATAGCCTATAGTGCTATAGTGCTACCAAACGCCTCACCATTGATGGTTATCTTCCAGGACTCCTCTCGAACACTTTTGTCAATCTTTACAAAATTCCTTTTTATTTGATTATAGATATAGAGAAATAATATATTAAATATACGTACACAATTAAAAAATACAGTGCAACTTGCTTAGTAAGTACCCTGATTAGTGCATACTCCTGGTTAGTGAGTACACTTCACTCAGTCCCTAGCTCATGTACACAATGTCAACCAGTACTGATAGTACCTCTGACAGGAAGTACAGAATTGGTATGTCCTTCAAGGTACTTACCAAGCAAGTTGGACTGTATATTAAAACAATAGAATAATCAATATGTAACCTACTTGGTAACCAAGTACATATAATTTTCCAAGTAGAGTGTCAAGGAACAACAGTGCAAGCACACTGCATTTTGACTGGTCGTGAGACACATTTCAGGCGAGCTGCGAATTAAACTCACTCGCACACTGAATAAAAGCAATCGAAGTATTCCTGAATAGCATGTGGTCCATTCGTCTTCATAATTTGACTGCATTCTGAAGCATGCAATAAAGTCGAAATAATGACTGGACTGAAATTCCGACTACATAACTAGAGATGCTGCTATTGCCGACATCGTGTACAGGCTCACCAGTTAGTTCGCGGTGAATTTCGTCGGAATCATCCAGCACATCTTTGACTACATACTGACCCTGCGTCTTACTACTCTTCAACAATTCATCTCTACTCGAAACAGGAATTCTAAACTCGACCACAGTGGTGGGCATCTTCGAAGTGCCCGCCTTTTTAGCTAAACGATTGCGCAACTTCTTTGCTAAAGAAAATGGCTGGTTACTGGTTGAGGGCCCTCTCTCTGGGCTATGTTGGAGCTAGGTCCTTTTCAACGTCTGTACCTGTTGCTAGGAATAAGACGTACGTTGTTGGAGTTGGCATGACTAAATTCACGAAGGTTTGTCATTTTCGCATAACATGGCATGCCACTCGTGTACTATCCATCCATTGTTCAACTTGCTATTCGCCTGTAGCCCCTGGGGTCCGAAGGGCCTACCTATCCAGAAATGGGGAAGGAAGCAGTGGAAAAGGCTCTAAAGGACGCAAGGCTACCATATTCCGTCATTGAGTCTGCCGTGAGGCTTCTGTGTTGGTCTAGCTAGCCATACATAGTCCCATCTGTGTGTGTGTGTGTGTGTGTGTGTGTGTGTGTGTGTGTGTGCGTGTGTGTGTGTGTGTGTGTGTGTGTGTGTGTGTGTGTGTGTGGCTGTATGGCTATACCATTGTGCTAGCAGTGTGTGTACATGAGTGTGTTTGTTTTACGAGTGTAGAATGTTGGATATGTGTTTGGGAGCTCCACTAAAGGACAGAGAGCAGTGTACGAGATGGGGATGACTGGAATACCTGTGACTAATGTCAACAACAACTGTGCTACAGGTAACCTGCACACATACACACATGCACATACACACACATATACACATGTACACATGCACACAAATGTATAAACACACACACACACACACACACACACGCGCGCGCACACACACACACACACACACACACACACACACATGTAGGGACATACACACACAGATTCGTACCCTCCCCCAGGTAGCACAGCATTGTTTGCCTCTCGTAACCTCGTGGCTGGGGGCTTGGTGAAATGTGCTTTGGCTCTGGGTTTTGAGAAGATGCAGAAAGGAGCTCTACAAAGTGATGAAACAGAAGACGTCCATCCCATTGGTCTGTAGTGCTAATGAATACTCTGTGAATATTCTCCAAATGAATAGCATTTACTATTATATACTGTCGGCTGTGCAGATAAGCTAATGTTGACATTGGTGAAGGAGAATGGACCTCCTGGGAAGATCCCTATCGCCCCCTGGATGTTCGCTATGGCTGGACAGCACCACATGAAGCAGTGAATATGACTGACTGTTGTGTACCTGTGTACACACACACACACACACACACACACACACACACACACACACACACACACACACTTTCCACTTCCAAATTCAGATTTGGTACAACTCCTGAACAATTTGCTAAAATTGCTCAAAAGAACCACAAGCACTCTGTCAACAATCCTTATGCTCAGTTCCAAGAGGAGTACACGTTAGAGGACATCATGGGGTCCAAGGAGATCTGCCCTCCAATTACTGTGAGCAATGGTGTAGGTGTGTATGCTATGTATGCACATAGTCCTCACATCAACTCTTCCTTTGCAGAAACTTCAGTGCAGCCCAACATCAGATGGTGCGGCAGCAGTCATATTAGCCAATGAGGTCAGCTGAGCATTTTGTTGTGTGTGTGTGTGTGTGTGTGTGTGTGTGTGTGTGTGTGTGTGTGTGTGTGTGTGCGTGCGTGCGTGCGTGCGTGCGTGCGTGCGTGCGTGTGTTGTGTGTGTGTGTGTGTGCGTGCGTGCGTGCGTGCGTGCGTGCGTGCGTGCGTGCGTGCATGCGTGTGTGTCATTTCGTATCTACAAGAACCATAGTGGAAAGCTATTTAGTAGTGATAGGTGTGCAGTCAGACCTTGAAGGAGGTCACAGTAGTGAACAGTGGTTTTCCATGACAGATTTCATTGTATAGAACAGACATTTGTTTCAGAGTTACACCTTCTTCCGTCATTCAGGACTTTGTGAAAGAACACAGCCTCCAGGATCAAGGTATGTTCCCTGGTGAGATGAACCAGCCCTCGTGATGTACCCTATCTTGTCCTTGCTGCAGCTGTTGAGATTATCGGGATGGTGATGGCCACTGATGTTGTGACCACATACAGAGACACAATAAGTACAAATGATTAATGCTGCCTCCTTGTGTTCATGATGTGAGGTTTGTTATTGTACTGGTTGCTAAGGTATGGTCGGTTGTGACATGGCCAAGCATGCAGCCAGACTGGCTTACAAGGAAGCAGATATTGCTCCAACTGATGCTCAAGTTGTAGAACTTCACGACTGCTTTTCAACAAACGAACTCATGACGTATGAAGCTTTGGTGAGATCCCTCAACCACGTACTAGTGTAGTGTGTGTACGTTATGCTGTGTGTCAATTTACACTTGCACAAGTAGTGAATGTGTTTGCTTCAAACACCTGCATAGATATGGATGGATAGAGATACCTAGTTGTGCCTGGTACATGTTGTGTGTGTGTGTGTGTGTGTGTGTGTGTGTGTGTGTGTGTGTGTGTGTGTGTGTGTGTGTGTGTATGTGTGTGTGTGTGTGTGTGTGTGTGTGTGTGTGTGTGTGTGTGTGTGTGTGTGTGTGTGTGTGTGTGCTGACATTGAACTGAAGGATTCCTTCCTGTCAATGTTATCCAGGGTCTCTGTAATGAAGGTGAAGGAGGAAGGTTGATAGACAATGGTGATGTTACTTACGGCGGGCGGTGGGTAGTCAACCCGAGTGGTGGACTCATTTCCAAAGGTCATCCTCTGGGAGCCACTGGGCTTGCTCAGTGTACTGAGCTCACCTGGCAGGTGTGAAGCAGACTGGCATTGTCATGTGATAATCACATGATCATGACACTATTGTGCAATGATTTTGTTGTTGTTTTGCTGTCTGTCATGTATCAAATGCTGTCAATTTCACTAGAGATAAGGTGTCAGGGTTTAATCTACTTGGAGGCTTGCCCCAAAAGTTTGGGCAACTACACTATAGAATAATGTCATGGACCCCTGCTAACTAACACTGATAAATATGTATCTTTGGATGGAGGTACTGGGGAAATTCCTAGGTAACCTTTTAACTCCCTTCTTCCTGTTCCATTGGTATTTGGAATCTCTAACTGCCTCCCGTAATGGCCCATGATCACTTCCTATGAGTCCTGTTCCCTGTGTTTCCTCCGATTGATGTGTAGCTGAGAGGTATCGCTGAGAATCGCCAGGTGCCAGGAGCACACACAGCCATCCAGCACAACCTCGGATTGGGAGGGGCTGTCGTGGTTACCGTTTACAGGAAGAATGGGGCCTGATTGCAGCAAGCCACATATGAATTAGCCAGTCAGTGGATTAAATTTTCAACACGTTACCTTGTGATAACAACTTCACTCAATTTTTTGTCTCAGTTAATATTATTTTATGTACTGTCATTTAAGAAATTCCATTAATCCCTAGTATGATTTCTCAGTACAATTTATTTATATATTATATAATTATTACTATATTTTATTAATATACAAACGCATTGAAATTAATCTCTACAATCTCTTGTCCAAGATGTCCAAGCATAAGCAACAACTACTGTTACTAACTAATGTAGAGCATAAGCAACAAGTTATATTATATTATAGTTATATCATTATATTATATTACACATTTGCTTATTGTACTATTGTGGTTAGTATATTTCGTTATTCATTATTACTATATTATAAGCAACAACTACTGTTACTAACTAATGTAGAGTGACCCCTGGTGTAGAGTGACCCCTGGTGTGTCGACCAGATAATGTTTCCAGATCCAGCTGTGGATGTGAACTAACTTACTAAACAATTCCCATCACCGCATGTGGTCTGTGACTTGATTTACTTTGATCGGAGGTGCTTAATAATTTTACAATGTATGGGAGAGAATAGGAGAATATAATATGCTAAGCATGTTTAGGAAAGTTCATGGGAGAGGGGGAGTGTCAACCTGATATTTTTATCAGACCTAGCTGGGGACATGAACTAACATATGAAACAATTCCCATCTCTGTACCTTACCCGTAACCCCAGCTACAAGTGCAGGTACTTAATATTTTGTCAATGTATGATAGAGTATAGGAGAAATAAACGCTAAGCACCTTTTTGAATAGCTCATGGGAAAGTGGGCGTGTCAACCTGATATTTCTATTAGACCTAGGTAGAGACATGAACTAACATATGAAACAATTCCCATCTCTGCACGTTGCCCGTAACTCTAGCTACATGCGGAGGTGCCTAATATTTAGTCAATGTATGGTAGAGTATAGGAGAAATAAACGCTAAGCACCTTTTTGAATAGCTCATGGGAAAGTGGGCGTGTCAACCTGATATTTTTATCAGACCTACCTGGGGACATGGACTAACTTATGAAACAACTCCTACCTCCGTATGTTACCCGTAACTCTAGCTACATTCAGAGGTGCTTAATGTATGGTAGAGTATAGGAGAAATAAACGCTAAGCACCTTTTTGAATAGCTCATGGGAAAGTGGGCGTATCAATCTGATATTTCTATTAGACCTAGCTAGAGACATGAACTAACATATGAAACAATTCCCATCTCTGCACGTTGCCCGTAACTCTAGCTACATGCGGAGGTGCTTAATATTTAGTCAATGTATGGTAGAGTATAGGAGAAATAAACGCTAAGCACCTTTTTGAATAGCTCATGGGAAAGTGGGCGTGTCAACCTGATAATTCTATTAGACCTAGGTAGAGACATGAACTAACATATGAAACAATTCCCATCTCTGTACGTTGCCCGTAACTCTAGCTACATGCGGAGGTGCTTAATATTTAGTCAATGTATGGTAGAGTATAGGAGAAATAAATGCTAAGCACCTTTTTGAATAGCTCATGGGAAAGTGGGCGTGTCAACCTGATATTTTTATCAGACCTACCTGGGGACATGGACTAACTTATGAAACAACTCCTACCTCCGTATATTACCCGTAACTCTAGCTACATTCGGAGGTGCTTAATATTTAGTCAATGTATGGTGGAGTATAGGAGAAATAAATGCTAAGCACCTTTTTGAATAGCTCGTGGGAAAGTGGGCGTGTCAACCTGATATTTCTATTAGACCTAGCTAGAGACATGAACTAACATATGAAACAATTCCCATCTCTGCACGTTGCCCGTAACTCTAGCTACATGCGGAGGTGCCTAATATTTAGTCAATGTATGGTAGAGTATAGGAGAAATAAACGCTAAGCACCTTTTGGAATAGCTCATGGGAAAGTGGGCGTGTCAACCTAATATTTTTACCAGACCTACCTGGGGACATGAACTAACTTATGAAACAGCTCCTACCTCCGTATGTTACCCGTAACTCTAGTTACATGCGGAGGTGCTTAATGTTTTGTCAATGTATGGTAGAGTATAGGAGAAATAAACGCTAAGCACCTTTTTGAATAGCTCATGGGAAAGTGGGCGTGTCAACCTGATATTTTTACCAGACCTAGCTGGGGACATGAACTAACATATGAAACAATTCCCATCTTGCACGTTGCCCGTAACTCTAGCTACATGCGGAGGTGCTTAATGTTTTGTCAATGTATGGTATAGTATAGGAGAAATAAACGCTAAGCACCTTTTTAAATAGCTCATGGGAAAGTGGGCGTGTCAACCTGATAATTTTATCAGACCTACCTGGGGACATGGACTAACTTATGAAACAACTCCTACCTCCGTATGTTACCCGTAACTCTAGCTACATTCAGAGGTGCTTAATGTATGGTAGAGTATAGGAGAAATAAACGCTAAGCACCTTTTTGAATAGCTCATGGGAAAGTGGGCGTATCAATCTGATATTTCTATTAGACCTAGCTAGAGACATGAACTAACATATGAAACAATTCCCATCTCTGCACGTTGCCTGTAACTCTAGCTACATGCGGAGGTGCTTAATATTTAGTCAATGTATGGTAGAGTATAGGAGAAATAAACGCTAAGCACCTTTTTGAATAGCTCATGGGAAAGTGGGCGTGTCAACCTGATATTTCTATTAGACCTAGGTAGAGACATGAACTAACATATGAAACAATTCCCATCTCTGCACGTTGCCCGTAACTCTAGCTACATGCGGAGGTGCCTAATATTTAGTCAATGTATGGTAGAGTATAGGAGAAATAAACGCTAAGCACCTTTTTGAATAGCTCATGGGAAAGTGGGCGTGTCAACCTGATATTTTTATCAGACCTACCTGGGGACATGGACTAACTTATGAAACAACTCCTACCTCCGTATGTTACCCGTAACTCTAGCTACATTCAGAGGTGCTTAATGTATGGTAGAGTATAGGAGAAATAAACGCTAAGCACCTTTTTGAATAGCTCATGGGAAAGTGGGCGTATCAATCTGATATTTCTATTAGACCTAGCTAGAGACATGAACTAACATATGAAACAATTCCCATCTCTGCACGTTGCCCGTAACTCTAGCTACATGTGGAGGTGCTTAATATTTAGTCAATGTATGGTAGAGTATAGGAGAAATAAATGCTAAGCACCTTTTTGAATAGCTCATGGGAAAGTGGGCGTGTCAACCTGATATTTCTATTAGACCTAGCTAGAGACATGAACTAACATATGAAACAATTCCCATCTCTGTACGTTGCCCGTAACTCTAGCTACATGCGGAGGTGCTTAATATTTAGTCAATGTATGGTAGAGTATAGGAGAAATAAACGCTAAGCACCTTTTTGAATAGCTCATGGGAAAGTGGGCGTGTCAACCTGATATTTTTATCAGACCTACCTGGGGACATGGACTAACTTATGAAACAACTCCTACCTCCGTATGTTACCCGTAACTCTAGCTACATTCGGAGGTGCTTAATATTTAGTCAATGTATGGTAGAGTATAGGAGAAATAAATGCTAAGCACCTTTTTGAATAGCTCATGGGAAAGTGGGTGTGTCAACCTGATATTTTTACCAGACCTAGTTGGGGACATGAACTAACATATGAAACAATTCCCATCTCTGTATGTTGCCCGTAACTCTAGCTACATTCGGAGGTGCTTAATGTATGGTAGAGTATAGGAGAAATAAACGCTAAGCACCTTTTTGAATAGCTCATGGGAAAGTGGGCGTGTCAACCTGATATTTTTACCAGACCTACCTGGGGACATGAACCAACATATGAAGCAATTCCCATCTTGCACGTTGCCCGTAACTCTAGCTACATGCGGAGGTGCTTAATGTTTTGTCAATGTATGGTAGAGTATAGGAGAAATAAACGCTAAGCACCTTTTTGAATAGCTCATGGGAAAGTGGGCATGTCAACCTGATATTTCTATTAGACCTAGCTGGGGACATGAACTAACATATGAAACAATTCCCATCTTGCACGTTGCCCGTAACTCTAGCTACATGCGGAGGTGCTTAATGTTTTGTCAATGTATGGTAGAGTATAGGAGAAATAAACGCTAAGCACCTTTTTGAATAGCTCATGGGAAAGTGGGCGTGTCAACCTGATAATTTTATCAGACCTACCTGGGGACATGGACTAACTTATGAAACAACTCCTACCTCCGTATGTTACCCGTAACTCTAGCTACATTCAGAGGTGCTTAATGTATGGTAGAGTATAGGAGAAATAAACGCTAAGCACCTTTTTGAATAGCTCATGGGAAGGTGGGCGTATCAATCTGATATTTCTATTAGACCTAGCTAGAGACATGAACTAACATATGAAACAATTCCCATCTCTGCACGTTGCCCGTAACTCTAGCTACATGCGGAGGTGCTTAATATTTAGTCAATGTATGGTAGAGTATAGGAGAAATAAACGCTAAGCACCTTTTTGAATAGCTCATGGGAAAGTGGGCGTATCAATCTGATATTTCTATTAGACCTAGCTAGAGACATGAACTAACATATGAAACAATTCCCATCTCTGTACGTTGCCCGTAACTCTAGCTACATGCGGAGGTGCTTAATATTTAGTCAATGTATGGTAGAGTATAGGAGAAATAAATGCTAAGCACCTTTTTGAATAGCTCATGGGAAAGTGGGCGTGTCAACCTGATATTTCTATTAGACCTAGCTAGAGACATGAACTAACATATGAAACAATTCCCATCTCTGTACGTTGCCCGTAACTCTAGCTACATGCGGAGGTGCTTAATATTTAGTCAATGTATGGTAGAGTATAGGAGAAATAAATGCTAAGCACCTTTTTGAATAGCTCATGGGAAAGTGGGCGTGTCAACCTGATATTTTTATCAGACCTACCTGGGGACATGGACTAACTTATGAAACAACTCCTACCTCCGTATGTTACCCGTAACTCTAGCTACATTCGGAGGTGCTTAATATTTAGTCAATGTATGGTAGAGTATAGGAGAAATAAATGCTAAGCACCTTTTTGAATAGCTCATGGGAAAGTGGGTGTGTCAACCTGATATTTTTACCAGACCTAGTTGGGGACATGAACTAACATATGAAACAATTCCCATCTCTGTATGTTGCCCGTAACTCTAGCTACATTCGGAGGTGCTTAATGTATGGTAGAGTATAGGAGAAATAAACGCTAAGCACCTTTTTGAATAGCTCATGGGAAAGTGGGCGTGTCAACCTGATATTTTTACCAGACCTACCTGGGGACATGAACCAACATATGAAGCAATTCCCATCTTGCACGTTGCCCGTAACTCTAGCTACATGCGGAGGTGCTTAATGTTTTGTCAATGTATGGTAGAGTATAGGAGAAATAAACGCTAAGCACCTTTTTGAATAGCTCATGGGAAAGTGGGCATGTCAACCTGATATTTCTATTAGACCTAGCTGGGGACATGAACTAACATATGAAACAATTCCCATCTTGCACGTTGCCCGTAACTCTAGCTACATGCGGAGGTGCTTAATGTTTTGTCAATGTATGGTAGAGTATAGGAGAAATAAACGCTAAGCACCTTTTTGAATAGCTCATGGGAAAGTGGGCGTGTCAACCTGATAATTTTATCAGACCTACCTGGGGACATGGACTAACTTATGAAACAACTCCTACCTCCGTATGTTACCCGTAACTCTAGCTACATTCAGAGGTGCTTAATGTATGGTAGAGTATAGGAGAAATAAACGCTAAGCACCTTTTTGAATAGCTCATGGGAAGGTGGGCGTATCAATCTGATATTTCTATTAGACCTAGCTAGAGACATGAACTAACATATGAAACAATTCCCATCTCTGCACGTTGCCCGTAACTCTAGCTACATGCGGAGGTGCTTAATATTTAGTCAATGTATGGTAGAGTATAGGAGAAATAAACGCTAAGCACCTTTTTGAATAGCTCATGGGAAAGTGGGCGTATCAATCTGATATTTCTATTAGACCTAGCTAGAGACATGAACTAACATATGAAACAATTCCCATCTCTGTACGTTGCCCGTAACTCTAGCTACATGCGGAGGTGCTTAATATTTAGTCAATGTATGGTAGAGTATAGGAGAAATAAATGCTAAGCACCTTTTTGAATAGCTCATGGGAAAGTGGGCGTGTCAACCTGATATTTCTATTAGACCTAGCTAGAGACATGAACTAACATATGAAACAATTCCCATCTCTGCACGTTACCCGTAACTCTAGCTACATGCGGAGGTGCTTAATATTTAGTCAATGTATGGTAGAGTATAGGAGAAATAAACGCTAAGCACCTTTTTGAATAGCTCATGGGAAAGTGGGCGTGTCAACCTGATATTTTTACCAGACCTAGCTGGGGACATGAACTAACTTATGAAACAATTCCCATCTTGCACGTTGCCCGTAACTCTAGCTACATGCGGAGGTGCTTAATGTTTTGTCAATGTATGGTAGAGTATAGGAGAAATAAACGCTAAGCACCTTTTTGAATAGCTCATGGGAAAGTGGGCGTGTCAACCTGATAATTTTATCAGACCTACCTGGGGACATGGACTAACTTATGAAACAACTCCTACCTCCGTATGTTACCCGTAACTCTAGCTACATTCAGAGGTGCTTAATGTATGGTAGAGTATAGGAAAAATAAACGCTAAGCACCTTTTTGAATAGCTCATGGGAAGGTGGGCGTATCAATCTGATATTTCTATTAGACCTAGCTAGAGACATGAACTAACATATGAAACAATTCCCATCTCTGCACGTTGCCCGTAACTCTAGCTACATGCGGAGGTGCTTAATATTTAGTCAATGTATGGTAGAGTATAGGAGAAATAAACGCTAAGCACCTTTTTGAATAGCTCATGGGAAAGTGGGCGTATCAATCTGATATTTCTATTAGACCTAGCTAGAGACATGAACTAACATATGAAACAATTCCCATCTCTGTACGTTGCCCGTAACTCTAGCTACATTCGGAGGTGCTTAATATTTAGTCAATGTATGGTAGAGTATAGGAGAAATAAATGCTAAGCACCTTTTTGAATAGCTCATGGGAAAGTGGGCGTGTCAACCTGATATTTCTATTAGACCTAGCTAGAGACATGAACTAACATATGAAACAATTCCCATCTCTGCACGTTACCCGTAACTCTAGCTACATGCGGAGGTGCTTAATATTTAGTCAATGTATGGTAGAGTATAGGAGAAATAAACGCTAAGCACCTTTTTGAATAGCTCATGGGAAAGTGGGCGTGTCAACCTGATATTTTTACCAGACCTAGCTGGGGACATGAACTAACTTATGAAACAATTCCCATCTCTGTATGTTGCCCGTAACTCTAGCTACATGCGGAGGTGCTTAATATTTAGTCAATGTATGGTAGAGTATAGGAGAAATAAACGCTAAGCACCTTTTTGAATAGCTCATGGGAAAGTGGGCATGTCAACCTGATATTATTACCAGACCTAGCTGGGGACATGAACTAACTTATGAAACTATTCCCATCTCTGCATGTTGCCCGTAATTCTAGCTACATTCGGAGGTGCTTAATATTTAGTCAATGTATGGGGGAGTATATGTGGGATAAAAAACGCTAAGCACCTTTTTGTATATCTCAAGGGAAAGTGGGCGTGTCAACCTGATATTTTTACCATACCTAGCTGTAGGCATGAACTAACATATAAAACAACTCCCATCTCCGTATGATGCCCATAACTCTAGCTACATGCGGAGGTGCTTAATGTTTTGTCAATGTATGGGATACCAATATATATACTTTGTATGTAGATTCATATATAAGTGTATTACGCCTTGTGGTGATCACCTAAGCAATTTGAGATTTCTTGGCTGGTCACCATGGGCTACCTAGTGTCCATGCCTAACTCACCAACACAATTTCGTAAGCGTTCTGATTGTCCTGAGTGCGCTATAAGCCTCGTGGTGACAAACAAAAAAATGTCAATTTTTTGAGTTGTCACCACGGCCTCTCCTGTGTGTACGTAATGCATCATAGCTCAAATCCGAATGCACAGACACACTCCTGGACCTGGTAGCTACCTTCTGATTGCAAAAAAGATGCATTTTGATGTCGATTAAAATTTCCCCCTAGTGCCAATATATATACTTTGTATGTAGATTCATATATAAGTGTATTACGCCTTGTGGTGATCACCTAAGCAATTTGAGATTTCTTTGCTGGTCACCATGGGCTACCTAGTGTCCATGCCTAACTCACCAACACAATTTCGTAAGCATTCTGATTGTCCTGAGTGCGCTATAAGCCTCGTGGTGACAAGCAAAAAAATGTCAATTTTTGGTCTTGTCACCACGGCCTCTCCTGTGTGCACGTGATGCATCATAGCACTAATCCGAATGCACAGACACACTCCTGGACCTGGTAGCTACCTTCTGATTGCAAAAAAGATGCATTTTGATGTCGATTAAAATTTCCCCCTATTACCAATATATATACTTTGTATGTAGATTCATATATAAGTGTATTACGCCTTGTGGTGATCACCTAAGCAATTTGAGATTTCTTTGCTGGTCACCATGGGCTACCTAGTGTCCATGCCTAACTCACCAACACAATTTCGTAAGCATTCTGATTGTCCTGAGTGCGCTATAAGCCTCGTGGTGACAAGCAAAAAAATGTCAATTTTTTGAGTTGTCACCACGGCCTCTCCTGTGTGCACGTGATGCATCATAGCACTAATCCGAATGCACAGACACACTCCTGGACCTGGTAGCTACCTTCTGATTGCAAAAAAGATGCATTTTGATGTCGATTAAAATTTCCCCCTATTACCAATATATATACTTTGTATGTAGATTCATATATAAGTGTATTACGCCTTGTGGTGATCACCTAAGCAATTTGAGATTTCTTTGCTGGTCACCATGGGCTACCTAGTGTCCATGCCTAACTCACCAACACAATTTCGTAAGCATTCTGATTGTCCTGAGTGCCGAGTATAGGAGAAATAAACGCTAAGCACCTTTTTGAATAGCTCATGGGAAAGTGGGCGTGTCAACCTGATATTTTTACCTGACCTAGCTGTAGACATGAACTAACATATGAAACAACTCCCATCTCCGTATGTTGCCTGTAACTCTAGCTACATGCGGAGGTGCTTAATATTTAGTCAATGTATGGTAGAGTATAGGAGAAATAAACGCTAAGCACCTTTTTGAATAGCTCATGGGAAAGTGGGCGTGTCAACCTGATATTTTTATCAGACCTAGCTGGGGACATGAAGTAACATTTGAAACAACTCCCATCTCTGTATGTTGCCCGTAACTCTAGCTACATTTGGAGGTGCTTAATTTTTATCAAAATATGGGGGAGTATATGTAGGATAAAAAATGTTAAGCACCTTTTTGTATAGCTCAAGGGAAAGGGGGCATGTCAACCTGATATTTTTACCAGACCTAGCTGGGGACATGAACTAACTTATGAAACAATTACCATCTCCGTATGTTACCCGTAACTCTAGCTACATTCGGAGGTACTTAATATTTAGTCAATGTATGGTAGAGTATAGGAGAAATAAAGCTAAGCACCTTTTTGAATAGCTCATGGGAAAGTGGGCGTGTCAATCTGATATTTTTATCAGACCTAGCTGCGCGGACATGAACTAACTTATGAAGCAATTCTCATCTCCATATGCAGCCAGTAACTCTAGCTACGTACATTTGGAAGTGTTTAGTATATTTTCAATGTATGGGAGAGTATAGGAGAAAAGAATGTTAAGCACTTTTTGTATAGCTCAGGGGAAAGGAGGCGTGTATGTGTCAATTTGATATTTTCTAGCTGGGATTGTAACCTAAATTTCAAAAGATTTTATCTCCGTATGCAGTCTGTAATTCTAGCTACCTTTTGAGGTGCCTATATAATATTTTTATAACACACATACACTGTATATGTGATTATACATTAACCAGCAAATATAGGCAAATATTGCACAGTTAAACTGTATAAATAAAAAGTGATCATAATACAATAATTGTCACATCCATGTACAAATTTACAAACATTTAAATCAAATTAATAAATAAAACCGCATTGTGACTGTTATCAGAAGATGTACACACGTACATATGAATGGAAGGAAGATGGTACGATGAGACAAGATGTGATGGACTAGTGATGGATCAAATCTCCCAGTCTTCTCTCTTGTGTGGACGAGGGAGAGGGTTCCGACGTTTCCAAGGTAAGTTGAGGCCGGAGTGAGGGTCTTTGCTGCCTTTCAGCTTCCCCTGTCCACTCTGGAGACCAGCCACACGCACACCACTCAGGATAACGGGGTTCTTCAGACTAGTTCCACCAGGAAGGCCGTGTTTCCTGTAACAAGACACCAACACAACATACGTATAACCTTCTTCACATCTGTTCAATAACAGACGTCAACAGTACGTAGTGACTGTGTTATGTAGTAATGTTGGTGTAGACAAGAACTTACATACACAGCAATACCATTACAACCACTAGAATAATACAGCATGTATTGGTGGCTGTACATCATTGCACCACACATACACACACAAATACGCACACACACGCACACACTCACTAACACACACACACACACACACACACACACACACACACACACACACACACACACACACACACACACACACACTTGTAGTGGTTTATTAGCTGTCCAAGAGAGAAGAACTTCTTCCTGATGACGCTATCATCCTCTCCCTCCTCTTTAAGGATGAGGGAGCTATCTCTGTATCGTGTGATTAGGTACGTTTTACACTTGACATGATGACTAACAAACAGTAGGTACTCCTCGCCATACAGGGATCTAAGAGGTGAAAATACAGTAAAACTGAGGAACAACCGGCCCTAATCCAGTCAGTTGTAATAAGATTCCTTATCAGATAACAACAGAGATATGGTGCATATGTTCAAACACACACACACACACACACACACACACACACATACACACAGGTTACCTGAAGTCATTGGGAACGATAATATAACGTCCAGGATCCTGGTCGGACACTAATATCTGATAGAGAACAGAGACCTTTTATCAAGTTATGTATGTAAAAACAGAACACCAATCAAATGTCTAAATGTAGCAGACCACAAAAGCACGCCACACAGCAAAAACTACTTTCGCATCTCATGCCATCAAGTGCAGGATGGTTGCAAATCTCACATGGAAGTCACATGCAATAGAAAACACTCATACTCTTTTGTACACAGAATAGGTCAAATTAGGTTTGTATGTACACATGTACCTTTCCTTCGCTGGGGGGGACTGCTTGATAGTACCCCAAGGGGGGGACACCGTCACTTGGGCCGTTTTCCGATTCTTCTGATTGTGAGCGTGAGCGGGGCTGGCTGGGTGGGGCTGTAGGGGGTGGGCCTGTTTCCGTGTCGCTTTTCGTCCGTCCCTTCATCGGAGGACTACTGCACACATGTGGAAACAAATAAACAAGTAAACAACTCTCCCAGGCAGCATCTGGTGGGAGAAAGCTACCCGTCTGAAAAGGGGAGTACACTAGACTACAAACCTTTCTTTGTTCTTGAATAGTAAGTTCTTAATCTTCATGATCTGCAATTGAGAAGAACGAGACATACACAGTCTTCTATTACCACAGCACTCTGGTGCATAAGTGCACACACATTGAAGATATACGTACGTATGTATGAGCATGCACGTATGTACATACGTACATATGCACATATGTATGCAGAAGTGTTCACATGTGCATGTGTGTACATGTGTACATACATAGTTTAGTACAGGTGAGTACTGTACATGGGTTTCACAAGTGGTACACACAACACTGACTTTTGATCCTCTCTCGTTCCTTCCTGGAGATTGATCAGTTTCTTTGGGTTTTTTCGATGTGCTGTGCTTTCTACTTCGCTAAGGGATGGCATGAGAGTGTTATAATGTGATTATACATAAACCACACGAGCAATATATACGTACGTACGCACAGATATTAAACACACACGGAGAGTAGATACGTACCTTTTGAGTGAGATTGTCTGAGCTATCTGCCTTCTTCAGCTGTGCTCGTGGTAGAGCAAGGAGCTCATCAGTCTCGTCCAACAGATCGTCCATGCTGACACTCACCCTTAAGTCCTGACCCCCTTGCCATCCCAGTTCTGTGCTATTGGATGCCCCATTGTGGTACCGACTGCTCTCCTTCCTCCTCTCTGCGGAGAGGTCGTTTTCCCGTTTAGTCTGATGTTGAGGACTGTACCCACCTACCTTGGGGCCCGACGACAATGGGATGGCGGGAACCATCCAAGGTTTGGGTGGGTGTGTCTCATTTGACTCCTCCCCCGGCCAGTGATGCATGTCAACACCGTAGGGTCGGTAGTCCAATCCGGAGTAGAGCGGTTTGGGCTTCTCTGGAGTTGTCTTGGGGAACCGCTTGTCCTTCAACTTGTTGTCAACGTGATTGAGGGCTATCAGCTGGTCAGGAAATCCTGCCAGGACACAAGTATAGGTATATACATGGTTAAATGTACGTATACAGGAGTTACATACGTATGTACACATGTTCTGTATAGCGACACAAGTATAGGTATATACATGGTTAAATGTATGTATACAGGAGTTACATACATATGTACACATGTTCTGTATAGCGACACAAGTATAGGTATATACATGGTTAAATGTATGTATACAGGAGTTACATACATATGTACACATGTTCTGTATAGCGACACAAGTATAGGTATATACATGGTTAAATGTATGTATACAGGAGTTACATACGTATGTACACATGTTCTGTATAGCGACACAAGTATAGGTATATACATGGTTAAATGTACGTATACAGGAGTTACATACGTATGTACACATGTTCTGTATAGCGACACAAGTATAGGTATATACATGGTTAAATGTATGTATACAGGAGTTACATACATATGTACACATGTTCTGTATAGCGACACAAGTATAGGTATATACATGGTTAAATGTATGTATACAGGAGTTACATACATATGTACACATGTTCTGTATAGCGACACAAGTATAGGTATATACATGGTTAAATGTATGTATACAGGAGTTACATACATATGTACACATGTTCTGTATAGCGACACAAGTATAGGTATATACATGGTTAAATGTATGTATACAGGAGTTACATACATATGTACACATGTTCTGTATAGCGACACAAGTATAGGTATATACATGGTTAAATGTATGTATACAGGAGTTACATACGTATGTACACATGTTCTGTATAGCGACACAAGTATAGGTATATACATGGTTAAATGTATGTATACAGGAGTTACATACGTATGTACACATGTTCTGTATAGCGGGAAATATTGGCAAGGGATCTACACTGTGGAAAAATCAATTTTAATGAGCTAGTCACCAATATGTACGTATATACTGTACATACGTATTATCTGCCAAAGTTGTACATAGTTTTTCCTTTTTCATATCGCATGATTCGAATAATATTACTCAAGAGAGGTACAGCGAGGCCGCAAGGAATTCACCTTCGATGCTTGCTCCTATCAGGAATAGCAACTTTTCTCCTTCTACTAAATAAGAGTGAGCCTTCTTCAAGAGGGGGACGGTCCTGAGTGGTAAGCACATACGTACATAATTATGAACAACAACAACAACAACAACAACAACAACAACAACAGATCAGGAACACCCTCAACAAACACCACAAAACCAATGTCACCTCTTTCTTGTCTTATATCCTCGGTAAACCTTCTGGATCAAGGACGCTTTCTTGTTCATGTCACGTATCAATCCATGAAGGATTTCCTCATGAAAATATCGCAGAAATACCTAGAATAAACAAATACAATGCAAACATGTACATACTTCATATACATAAGTAAATTAACAATACATGTACGTACGTACGTGAGAACATAAACAAATCACGGAATGACAATAACAGTTAAAACACAGAAAGTGAACATTATGTGCACATTACGTATGTGTATATCATATGTATATCATGTGCATATCATGTGTATATCATATGTATATCATGTGCATATCATGTGCATATCATGTGCATATCATGTGCATATCATGTGTATATCATGTGTATATCATGTGTACATCATGTGCATATCATGTGTACATCATGTGTACATTATGTGCATCGTGTGTATCATGTGTGTATCATGTGGGTACATACTTGATTAGTGTACAGCACACATATGTACACACAACATACAAAAAGTCCACATACTTTAATCGTACACAAATGGTGGTTAGCAACACGATGGAGACACTTCACTCACTCTTGATCTTCCCAGCTTCCACCCTTCGATGTTGGCCTTCTCCAGTAT
>OZ026557.1:4976465-4978965 GCA_964020155.1 Chondrilla cf. caribensis | reverse complement strand
GATTATCATGTTTTATATTGATTATTATCATCCCATATCAAGTGGTCTATTCTATCTATCCTTGTTTCTTGTTTTCTTTTTCTGTCCCTCTCTCCATCTGTTCATCTATTTAATTTTGCCGCCTATACCTTGCCAGGTCAGTGTTTTTACCATGATCACGCATTTTCACTGTGTTAATCCTGTGTCCTAGGTTATATATTATTGTATGCATCAAGTATGTCATTATTTATAATGATTCATGTCTCAAATGAACAACGCTATCACCATGGCTGTCATGAACGTGGTGTTACCAAATGGCTGGTGATTGCGTTCTCCAGTTGACCCATTGGAGGTAAAGACAACGGCCCATCCGCTTCAAATACGAACGCTCCGGTATGCGCAGCATACTAACTGCAGCTTGCAATTGGATCACTAACCTGCCGTCTTTTTCTTCTTTAAATTATCGGACTTCGCCTCATCTTCTGCCTCGTCAACCACTCTTTTGGAACCCAGTGTCGGCACCTCTGTAGCTGGAGGCAAATCTCCGAAGAGAGAGGATTCAGTCTTGGGCGAAGTCGGCGGTGGTAGATCCGAGAAGAGATCCATTGGCACATGCACAGTACCAGGGTCGGTACCTACTCCCACTCCCACCTGAATTTGAAACGAAAACATAGCGTTGCGTATGCATAATAGAGTTACAGGCCACATACGGAGATTGGAATATTTTTTATAAGTTTTAGTTTACATTCTCAGCTAGGTCTGGGTAAAATATCAGGTTGACGTGCCCCCTTTTTCCATCCAAGTTGCTTAGCGTTCTTTCCTATTCTTTCCCATACATTGAGTGTGGCACTAGACCAGGTTTAAACACAAATTACTAGTGTTTCAAATTGCCATTAAGCTTGTATAAGTGGGCTCACTCAGGCTTGCCCCAAATATGAACAGCCTACAGACATGCTATATACACGTTTATTACATTGCTTCAATGTATTTTAATATATATATACATACAGAAGAGAAAACATAAGCTCCATACTTTACAAAAGTCAGCGTTGTTAGCAATCTACAAGTACACACACACATCACACACACACACGCACACACGCAGTCTGGTTACTGGTGATATGTTATCTAAGCAGTGATACATGGAACAGAACAGAGCACTACTGGTATGAGAAGAGGGCTAATCACAAATTACACAATTGTAGTATCATAAGAGTGAGCTAGTCAATCCAATTCCAGGTCCTAAGCCATTTATTCAACTGGTGCACTAAGTTCAGGATGTGTTAAATCATTCAAAAGGACTGTTATCCGGGAATTTCCCTTTCTTTTCCCCCTCCAGGGATGACGGCATGGTGGGAGAGGACAGAGCACTCATCCAGGGAGCTGAGGAGGACCCACCATCGGCGACTGGTCCCCAAATGCTGGAGCTGCCAAACAACCCATAAGGCTTGGAGTTGTCTTCTCTGGAGGACTGTGACTGTGACTCCCACAGTGGGGAGAAGGAGGCCTGTGAAGAAGAGAGACAAGGAGTACAATCGTAAAACACCCACTGTCCCTACAACACCCACTGTCTGTACAACACCCACTGTCCGTACAACACCACTGTCCCCACAACACCCACTGTCCGTACAACACCCACTGTCCCTACAACACCCACTGTCCCCACAACACCCACTGTCCCCACAACACCCACTGTCCGTACAACACCCACTGTCCCTACAACACCCACTGTCCCCACAGCACCCACTGTCCCCACAACACCCACTGTCCCACAACACCCACTGTCCCCACAACACCCACTGTCCCTACAACATCCACTGTCCGTACAACACCCACTGTCCCCACAACACTCACTGTCCCCACAACACCCACTGTCCCCACAACACCCACTGTCCCTACACCACCACCTAAGCAACATATGTTATTATTACAAGTTCATACCAACACTCAAACCCTGACAAATTAACGAACCACTTATCAGTTTTTCTATCACTATCAACAAATCCTAACAAATGCACAAAAATTCCTTGAATCAAACACGAATCATCGATTCACTCTCCCCAATTCAATCCACCGCCTGACTTACTTTGTCACTGTGAGGGTGACTAACACTGGGAGGATGGTTGTCATGGTCACCCATGACGGAGGCTGTTCCCGGGGCTAGATTTAGATGAGGAGATGATGATGTGGGCGTGGCCAGCCGACTGGAAAGAGGGAGGTACTCCCCACCCAGGTCTGTCCTTGACACTGTGTGTTGAGGTATTACTGGTTTGGGCTGGTATGAGGGGCGTGTCAGCTGATTCAGGAGCCCCAAAGGGCTACTGATGGGCGTGGTTTGAGCAGGCTTGTATTCTGATTGGTTAGGGAACCGAGAAGACTGCCATGTTCCTTGTCCATACATTGAGTACTGAGCTTGTTGTTGTTGTTGTTGTTGTTGTTGATGCTGTTGTTGGTAGAAACGCAATTGTTCCGTATTCAGTGGATAGTTGTGCATGGCGCGGGAATAGGCCGCTTTGTCCAT
>OZ026557.1:4961465-4963965 GCA_964020155.1 Chondrilla cf. caribensis | reverse complement strand
ATATACTGTGTGTGTGTGTGTGTGTGTGTGTGTGTGTGTGTGTGTGTGTGTGTGTGTGTGTGTGAGTGTGTGTGTGTGTGTGTGTTTGTGTGTGCGTGTGTGTGTGTGAGTGAGTGAGTGTGTGCATGTGTGTGTGTGTGTGCATGTGTGTGTGTGCGTGCATGCGTGTGTGCATGTGTGTACATATATCCTATATAGTGTCTCTCTACACCACCACTCACCCAGAGAGCTTGGGTCCCTTCTGACTGTCCATTGACCAGCTCCAGGTGAATACCACCTCCGCTGCTATACATCTCTGTCACCTAAAAACATACGCATGTAAACAAACAATAAACAATTAAGTAAACAAACACAAATAAACAAGACCATATATAGTAAACATGTATTCATGACTTCATTGGTGCTCAAAACAAGAACAGCTCACTTTTGAGCACCAATAATGACCCAGCCCCCTCCCCTTGGGTAACATCTCTCACCTGTAGTGGTGTTGGGTGTGGGTTGTACATTGTGATGATGGGAGCATATGTTCCATTGATGGGTATCTTACTCCCAGTCAGTGGATGTAGCCTGTATGGATTGGGTGTACCACTCCCGTGTACCTGGAGACCATGGAGGTAGAGGGTGTTAGTGTGTGTGTGTGTGTGTGTGTGTGTGTGTGTGTGTGTATGTGTGTGTGTGCGTGTGTGTGCGTGCGTGCGTGCGTGTGTGTGTGTGTGTGTGAGTGCGCACGCTTGTGTGTGTGTGTGTGTGTGTCCATGTGTGCATGCATGCATATGCGTGTGTGTGTGTGCATGCGTGTGCACGCTTGTGTGTCCATGTGTGTGTGCGTGCGTGTGCTCACGTGTGTGTGTGTGTCTGTGTGTGCGTGCATGCACAAGTGTGTGTGTGTCTGTTCATGTGTGCATGCACACGTGTGTGCGTCCATCCATGTGTGTGTGCATACACACGTGTGTTTGTCCGTCCATGTGTGCGTGCATACACACATAATAGACTGATCAACAAATATTATACTCATTCAAGTAGACTAGAGTAAATTGGCCACCTGACCACACAGTACTAGCCAGCAAGCCTGTGATGACCACACACACCACTAATGAAACAGTTCATGATGATGGCAACCCATCAAAGACCCCATCAAAGACCCCTTCCACTGTGAGTTCATCACCTGCAATACAAGTACAGGGCTGTGGGCAGGCTTAATCTAATACAATTACTTTCCAATGTGAATAGGTACAAAGTACAGCAACTGGCTTCTGTTGGGGGGAATCATGAGGAAGTGGACGTGATGCTCCCCACAGCATGAACAGGTGAATGGGGATCACAGCACGTGGTCAACACAACAGTACACCCACCCAGGGGACACAGTACACGGCCGTGGACATGCAGTGCATGCATGCACGTACATACGTACATCACTAATGACAGTTGCACAGGTCTCACACTGTAGTCACATCCTCATCAAGCGCACACACACCAGGCACCACATCATTAACTACAGCTTCACACAGTCCTCACAACACACCCACAACACACCCACAACACACCCACACCAGGCACCACATCATTAACCACAGCCTCACACAGTCCTCACAACACACCTCCTGATATAAGGTCCCCAGTGATGTGTATATGTTTAAAGTTCCGGAAACTGGTCCAATCTCTCGGGGGAGAAATATAACATCAAAAGTGGTCTTTTCACCAGGATTTATCACCTATATTGAACAATAAACTTAAGTGTACAGTACATCATACACACACACACACACACACACACACACACACACACACACACACACACACACACACACACAACACACACAAACACACACACACACACACACACACACACACACACACACACACACACACACCATACACACACGCACACACACACACCTTGTTATTTGGTAGAGACGGGTGGAAGCTCAGTGAATTCCCCGACACTGATGTGACCTGAACTGTCTTATCGTTGCGATTGGTGACTTCCACACTCCTGGTGTTGGGCACACCGATGGGCCTGTCAGACAACATCAGGAAGTACAGCAGTGATCACAAGGTGATTGATCACTAGGTTGCTGATCACAAGGTGGTCACACTAACCACATACACCAAGGGGCACACATCCTACATACGTAGGTACGTTGGCATCCATTTCAAACTCACTGTTCTTTAAAATCCAATGTGGACGGTTTCAACTCAACCTGCTCTGTCTGGCTCAAAGGAGACGGCTTCTTCTTTCCTTGAGACTGAGTCTCTTCCCTACATATGGATACATACGAAGGTACTGTATGTGAGAATATACGTATGTATAATGTGTGTGTGTGTGTGTGTGTGTGTGTGTGTGTGTGTGTGTGTGCATGTGTGTGCATGTGTGTGTGTGTGTACCCTGTATGTGCGTATGTGAGTGTGTGTGTGTGTGTGTGTGTGTGTGTGTGTGTGTGTGTGTGTGTGTGTGTGCATGTGTGTGCATGTGTGTGTGTGTGTACCATGTATGTGCGTA
>OZ026557.1:4953965-4956465 GCA_964020155.1 Chondrilla cf. caribensis | reverse complement strand
TACTTGGATAATCAGGTTCCCCGGAGGACAAATCGTCTACAAAAATACCTGTAGTTATTGTGTGCGTGGGGACGGGTATCCGAGCACTACTCTTCTCCACACAACAAGCACGCGTTCAATAGCCTTCTCATTTTTATCCGCCTAGTGTAAGCTACGTCTCGTAATTGTCCGAAGGAAATAAAACGTGCGGTTATAACTCGCAAGCACTCAACTGCGCAAAGAGACTCAAAACTCGTTACGAGTAGACAGCGCACCACAAACAGACCTGCACACAAGGTAAACTGCTAGCCTATTCTATCTCACTCGCTAACGTACTCACTTTTGTCATTGACTGTGTCAAAATCTGCGCCTGGGAACAAGGCGAATACAACAAACACGACAATTATTGAAGATAAGGATTGCTTTGGGCGCACTCTGACACTTTTTAGTCGAATCATAATCTTGCTTTTGCTAGTAATAAGGGACGAGCCATCTAGAGTGCGTCTTGTCCGGTTTAATGCGTGGCTCTGAAAGAATGCCCTCCTCCAGCCAATCAGATTCGTACCAAGGGACAGTTGACTATCACGTGAAAGCACGTGATCTGCAAAACTAAAGGAGTTTCTGCACCTTCCCGTGAGGGTTGCAACAGTATCGCTCGTTTTCTGAACGCTGCCGTTCCTCACATGGTAAGTGCTATGAATGTCAATCTTACCATTTATAGCTATTACTTCCGAAACAACGGAATACTGTGATTAAAAGTGCTGCATGAAGTCTAGGAGTAGCTGATTGTGTACTTGTAGCACAATAGAGTGACTTAATTTGTAGTCTACGTGGTCCTGTCTATTGTAGCGATATGTGGCTTCTTGCGAGGCCAAAGATATTCAAATCCTACCGTGAACAAGGTTTTATTTGTCTGACGAAGCCACCGGGGCGCGACTCGCACTGGGTCACCTTTACCACCCACCTGAGCAGCCTCGGCGCTATTTTTAGTTTGTGCTCGCCTTGGTATTTTACCGAGGACAGAAACTTACCTGTAACGCTGCTTTGAACTTCCTCACAGTTTATGAATTGTTCTTATATTACCGAGTAGTGAAGGGGATATTGTTAAGTATCTGGTTCTTAATGACTCGAGGATAATGCTATTCCCAGGCTTAGGGTTACACGTGTGTAACAACTTCGTGGTGTGGTTGTATTGTGGAGACGACCACAGGATCGATACTCCTGCATGAGGTTGTGCTGAGAGTGCTTCAAAAATTCCTGCTTTTGTGTAGAGTGTCATGCGGTAACTTGTAGCACTGCAGTGACCTGAAACTGATAACTTTGTGCATGTTGACACTCTGCTATCGATCCCAGTTCATGTCAGTGACAGGTGATCCGGTATCTTGTTATGCTTGAGCGTAGTGTAATATCCACTGCATCAAATGACACCCATTTCAATTGGATTGGTTCAGCTCTCCTATACACTGCAGTCATCCTCTCCCATGCACTGCAGTCATCCTCTCCCATACACTGCAGTCACCCTCTCCCATACACTGCAGTCATCCTCTCCCATGCACTGCAGTCACCCTCTCCCATACACTGCAGTCATCCTCTCCCATGCACTGCAGTCACCCTCTCCCATACACTGCAGTCATCCTCTCCCATGCACTGCAGTCATCCTCTCCCATGCACTGCAGTCATCCTCTCCCATGCATTGTTCATTAGCTGATTGATTGACCTACTATTGCTTTGTGTGTCCATTGTACTGTGTTTGTGTCAGCTCATTGTCCCCCCAGTGTGTGTGATACACAATCACACACACTTCACTATGTGATGTCCATTGACACTTGAGACTGACAAGGAAGTGATAATATCTTACCATGCTTCTTCAGAATGTATTAATGTATTATGAGTGGTGTGTGTGTGAGAGAGAGTAAGATAGATAACAAGAGAATATCCATTTTCCATTGCATTCTCCAATAGCCCTGTTCACCAGCTGTACCTCCAGTGCCACTGACAACAGGATCAGGTAGAAGAGTCAAGAGGAGAGTACATAGTGATTCCTTCACAGCTCAGCAGGTGTGTGTGTGTGTGTGTGTGTGTGTGTGTGTGTGTGTGTGTGTGTTTGTGTGTGTGTGTGTGTGTGTGTGTGTGTGTGTGTGTGTGTGTGTGTGTGTGTGTGTGTGCAGAGAGAGACTGCGGCTATCACCCGATGCACTGGTCTATTTGACTGTGTCCTACAGAGCATATTCACTGAGATATGGCCCATAAGCCTCCTCACAGCACTGCTGACTCCATATCAGAGGAGCTAGACCAGGAGAATGACAACAACTACAGAAGTGAGGTTGAATCTCTGGTCACTCTGCTACCGGAGGTGGTACCTGGGGATTCCCCCCTGGAGAAGTTGACCTATTTCGTCAAGAATTCAAAATTGTCTGTTGGAGAGGAGAGCGAGTTGTCAAGAAGTGTAGAGAAAGAAGATGTGAAACAGCTTCAAGATGTTCAGTCCAAACTGGAAGGAGAGAATAAAGCTTTGAGGGAC
>OZ026557.1:4926465-4941465 GCA_964020155.1 Chondrilla cf. caribensis | reverse complement strand
TCGTTTAGAAATGTCACACTTGTGTGGTTGTTTGTATGTATGTGTTTGTGTGCATGTACCTGAGCATGTGTTTGTGTGCATGCGTATGTATATGTGTAGGTACTGTATGTACGTAGATTCTATTGTCATCAGGTTAGACATTGTCAAGAGGAATCCAAGGGCCTTGAAGAAAGAGCCAATCTTTCGGAACAACACGCTAAGGCATTCCAGGAGATGCTGCTACTTAGAGAAGAAGAAATGGAAGCAGATTTGAAGAAGGCAACTTTGCAAAAGAGAAGATCTCATGAAAAGTTAAACTTGTCTAGGTTAGCATTGGGAGTGGTCTGGTGGATGGGGTAGGATTTCATGGGTGGAGCCGGGTCTAATGGGTGGAACCAGGTCTAGTGGGCGGAGCCAGATCTAGTGGGTGGAGCCAGGTCTAATGGGTGGAGCCAGGTCTAGTGGGTGGAGCCAGGTCTAGTGGGTGGAGCCAGGTCCAGTGAACAGAGTCAGGCTTGGTAGGCAGTGGACACCTGCACACCATACAGCAGTTGTAATGTGAACTAGTCAACTTCTGACCAGTATACAGTGAGTTGATGTTTCTACAGTGTAGAGAGGGCAATGTCATAATGGATAAGGGTGTGAATGTTTGTTATTAACTCTACAACTCGTTAGCCGTGCATGGAATGTGGTTTGGTCCTGGATTGTAATGGCACGACTCAAGCATGACCCTCACTCACAGGGTGTGCAGTGTCCAACATGTGCCTCACTCCCTGGGTGTGCAGTGTCCAACATGTGCCTCACTCCCTGGGTGTGCGGTGTCCAACATGTGCCTCACTACCAGGATGTGCAGTGTCCAATATGTGCCTCACTCCCAGGGTGTGCGGTGTCCAACATGTGCCTCACTCCCAGGATGTGCAGTGTCCAATATGTGCCTCACTCCCAGGGTGTGCAGTGTCCAACATGTGCCTTACTCCCTGGGTGTGCGGTGTCCAACATGACCCTCACTCCCAGGGTGTGCAGTGTCCAACATGTGCCAGGTCACTTCCAACAATCCTTGTTGCTGTGTGCTTGCTGTAGAGAAAAACACACTCGCAAGAGACTGAGTTTGGAATCAGACAATGCTAATCTGAGGGAGAGTTTGCATCAGTTACAGCTTAAACTGCAGCAAGAAGACCAATGGAAGACATCTGTTGAGAGCACGTGTAAAGTCCTTCAGCAAGACAAGTACCATTTGAATGCAAAGTGTGTTCCCACTTTGTGTTTGTTTGTGTGTATATGTGTTTATTTGTGTGCGTGTTTGTTTACTTGTGTGTGTTTGTTTGTGTGTACACACACACACACACACACACACACACACACACACACACAACAACAACAAACTCACCCCCAGACTTGGAAAATTACAATATACTTTCTCTTGTTGTGATTGCTGTGGTGTAGATAGGGGAACCGGGTAATTCTTCTGTCAGTTACAATATTGTATTGTATTGTAGCTGTAAATATTGTAACTGATGAAGACCTTCGCGGTCGAAACGTCTTACATTTCAACCATCTCAATCTATTTCAAACAGTTTCACTGCTACGTGATCGCTCAAGAATTACCCGGGTTCCCCTGTGTGTGTGATGTTACAGTGAACATGTTTTATGCTGTTTTTATCATGATACATCTAATCCATCCCTTGGATACACACCAACACACCATACACATCTGTGTGTGCCTCAAGGATTGCTGCAATGGAAGTAGAATTGAGAGATGTAAGGTGGAAGCTGCTAGAGAAAGAATCGCGGGTTGAACACTTGGAGAAGGAGAATCAACTTCTTGAAGAGCAAAGTAGACTGTTACTGAAAATCCCAAAAATGGAGGTCCAACAACAGGTATGGATATACATGTGTACCTTTTTAATTTTATAAGTTCAAGTAATTCTTATGTACTCCTTTCAAATCGTGTAAAACAGCTGATCTTCAACTCTACCCTTATCAATATAATATCATTGTCCTTAGCGATCAAACAAAAGTATACCTTGAAGATAGTGTTGCCATCCTCTTTTCTTGTTTCCTATACCATTTGACTCTTCCTTCCTACTCTCCCCTCCCTCCCACCTCTCCCTTCCCTCCCCTCCTCCACCCCCCTCCCCTCCTCTCCCCTCCCCTCCTCCTCCCTCCTGCTCTCCTCTCCTCCTCCCTCCTGCTCTCCTCTCCTCTCCCCTCCTGCTCTCCCCTCCTCCCTCCTCCTCTCCCCTCCTCCACTCCCCTCCCCTCCTGCTCTCCCCTCCCCTCCTCTCCCCTCCTCCACTCCCCTCCCCTCCTCCACTCCCCTCCCCTCCTCTCCCCTCCCCTCCTCCTCCCTCCTGCTCTCCTCTCCTCTCCCCTCCTGCTCTCCCCTCCTCCCCTCCCCTCCTCCTCCCTCCTGCTCTCCCCTCCTCCTCCCTCCTCCTCTCCCCTCCTCCACTCCCCTCCCCTCCTACTTCCTCCTGCTCTCCCCTCCTCCACTCTCCTCCCTCCTCTACCCTCCCCTCCCCTTCTCTCCCCTCCTCCTCCCTCCTCCTCCCTCCTCTCCTCTCCCCTCCTCCTCCCTCCTCCTCCCTCCCCTCCTCCTTCCTCCTCCTCCCTCCTCCTCTCCTCTCCCCTCCCTCCTCCCTCCCCTCCTCCTCCCTCCTCCTCTCCTCTCCCCTCCCTCCTCCCTCCTTTCCTCCTCCCTCCTCTCCCCTCCCCTCCTCCTCCCCCTCCTTCTAATCTTCATCATTTGTACATCCTTTTGCTGCAGTTGATGTCATCTTCATTGGATTCTGGTATGTCATCGCTTTTGTTCAAGGAAATGATGCTGAAATGACTATTGCTGCCATTAGAACGTAACCTCTAGTAATGTGGGTGTGTACAGGCAGGTGGGTGTGGCTACATCATCGGAGTGCATCTGTAGTGCACATCATATATCACATTACACTCTAATAACCACAATATTATATATATTCAACTGTATATTATGTAATATTGTTCTTACCTATGAATACATTTATTTTTACGATTATATTCACCTGTATATTTGCGTTGATTGTACTCATAATATGTGTATTTTAATACTTTCACTTTCAGTAAGATAATTCTCATTTAATCACGTACATATTACGTGCGTATTGCTCTTATGAGTAATGTTTATATTGAATGGCAGTATGATAGTGTGTATATAGCTCTCTCTCTCTCACACACACACACACACACACACACACACACACACATGCACACCTACCCTAAAACACACACACACACACACACACACACACACCACACACACACACACACACACACACACACACACATGCACACCTACCCTAAAACACACACACACACGCACACGCACACCTACCCTAACACACACACACACACACACACACACACACACACACTAACCCATACCCTAGCCTACTCACCGTCCATAAATACAAAAGCACCTACTCTAATGTGCACACACACCCCTACAGTATGTAACGCTTACAGAGTAGAGTTCAGGTAGTTGATAAAAAAATTCCGCAAGTTTCACAACGTATATCCTACACATATGTATTCTATTGTACATACACAGTTGCAAGTTACATATTTTTCAATTCAAAGCAATAACCATTAATCTTACTTAATTGTATTATATTTACACTCATACGGTGTCAATTTTATACCAGCATACCCAAGCATACTAGTGTGTGGTTGAAAGGAATTCGTGTGTGTTGCTTTCGAAGTAAATATGATAGTCCATACAAATGTATTATTGCTTTTCACAGTGATTTCATTCGATTTTTCCACAGATAATATATGATATATTGTGCTATGTGAGATGTTTGCAGTGAATGTCTTCAATCATGCCCAGCTTAGTATGTTTGAAGGGATATGTGGGTCCAATTACATTCAGGCCCCACTGTATAGCATCCACTAGACTGTGTCCCTGCAGTGTCCTTTATATCCAGGTTCTACTGTACACAATTCACTAGGTCGGGTCCCAAGAGTGTCCTTTATATCCAGGTTCTACTGTATAACATCCACTAGGTTGGGTCCCAAGGGTGTCCTCTATATCCAGGTTCTACTGTATACCATCCACTAGGTTGGGTCCCAAGAGTGTCCTTTATGTCCAGGTTCTACTGTATACCATCCACTAGGTTGGGTCCCAAGAGTGTCCTTTATACCCAGGTTCTACGGTAGATATAATTTACATACAAATTTGTAAAAGTTGTTGCAATACGATAAGTATCCTGAATGTGTAGGAAGTCACTATGGAAACAAGACAGGAAGTAACTTGTATCATGTAGTCGACTTGTCGCCATCGCACAACACAAAGGAGTAGTTTGGCCACTTCAAATCAAATATTTGTAAAGTTTGTATTAATTGGTAGGAAGCCTAAATATAGGGGACTTGAACTAACTTTGTGTGATGATAAGGCTATGTCCATCTGAAGCAGGGCCTTCATCGGACTGATAAAGTTTCAAGGTCCTTCGACTCGTGTGGTAAAATAACTGGTTTTTATTTTCAGTGCTTCAATGGCAGCCAATACCATTGTAGACTATTTCTTTAATTAATCTGGGTATACTATTAATATGGGATGGATTGGCTGCTATGACACATTTGTACACACACACACACACACACACACACACACACACACACATACACACATAAGCACCCACATGTACACAAACACACACACACACACACACACATAAGCACCCACATGTACACTAACACACACACACACACACACACACACACACACACACACACACACACACACACACACACACACACACACACACACACACACACACATACATACACACATAAGCACACACACACACACACACACACACCATATATTTCTTGAATGATACCTGACACCTGATAATGGTCTAGAATGTTCGAAGAGAGCATAATCGGTCATGTTACGTATGGTCTGAGAATATCTTGCTAATTATTCTTCAGTCATTGTTTATGGAGGAAAGTATCAGGGATTCAGAAAATAGGAACCTCCACACAAATTGAAAACACAGTGAACTGCTGGTCAGTGTGGTTTTCACTCCAGGGTATTTGCAGCAGTAAAAAAACCTGTGCTGAAGGGTGAAATTAAAAATGAATTGCAATTTTCCGTCGATATTTTCATTGCAGTATTAATCTAATTTGATGATTGTATCTTTTGCTCTTCCAATTGTTAATTAGTGTTTCTTATTAGAAGTTGGTTAATGATGTCTCCTATGATTGTATATCAGATGTCTCCTATGATTGGATGTCAGACGTCTCCTATGATTGGATGTCAGACGTCTCCTATGATTGGATGTCAGACGTCTCCTATGATTACCTAATGTTTGGCACCCAAGTCAACCACCAGGATGCTAATGATTCTAATACAACACCAGTTGTAATTGAAATCATTTATGTCCAACACATCCAATATTGTACATTAATATGTTTCCATAGAAACACAGTTGTAATCTTATATCATGTTATTAGTATCGTTAATATCATGGGTATTTAGCAATTAACTCGCACGATATTGATAGAGCGACTATCAAATTAAAAGAGACAACGTAATGACAACATTAAAAAGATTGATCGATTTCAGTGAAATCGTGTTTGCATCGATCAAATTCGACGAACTCGCGGGCATGCATTCAACAGCCGCTCAAGCTTGTAGCGACCTGCGCGCCCGTAGCTGGAGGATCAGCCGTAGGCCCGTACCTATTGCAATATACAGTTAATATTATGCGCCACACCCCCATAAAAGGAAATGCAGTCCGGATCCTTCTTCCGTATTTCTCCGCATACTTGATAAATTTGTTCTCACTACGGCAGGTAGCGGGTGTGTTTATGCTCGTCTAGGAGGTTATTTAAACTGGTGTACAGCCAGGAGAATAGTGTGCGCTGCAAGCTACACGGCAGCTTCTGAAGGAACATATCTTCGAACGTTAGAGAAGGAAGCAGCTAAATGAGTTCAGACTGTTTGAACAGTAGTCTAACCCCCCTGGATTGGGTGAAGGAAGTGCGTCCTCCAGGGACACCAACTGAGAGCTCCGAGCGCCTCACAACCGGACAGGCCATTGTTAAAGCTCCTCGTAAGCCGCCTCCCGTCCCTGTTGACCTGAATGCAACCCTAGATCCCGTGGAATCGAGACAGTACAAGTTCATGGACGAAAAGCCGCCCTATTCGTATGCTACTCTCATCATATTTGCTATCAACAGCTCCTTCCAGAAGAAGTTGACCCTCAGTCAGATCTACGAGTGGATAATATCGAACTTTGCCTACTACAAGGACACGCACACAGGATGGAAAGTGAGGACTTAGTGATTATAATGCTTTCACGTGTGTGCGCACGTACGCAGGATAGTGGGTATGGGAGCTAGCTGTTCGCGGGTGATTAGCGCGTATGCCTGCGTCGCCCCAAACACAACACACCAGTTGTGCTTTCAATACGCATTGCAGCGAATGCTGGTAGTTTAGAGATGCATTTTCATTATGCGGTCCAGATATTAACATCGTGTGTGTGTGTGTGTGTGTGTGTGTGTGTGTGTGTGTGTGTGTGTGTGTGTGTGTGTGTGTGTGTGAAAATATTTGCTCACAACAGTAGTCCGTAAAGTCTCATTATTTCCTACGAACTGACTGCTTGAAGTTGTTTCAATTGTGTGATGTCACTGCAAAGCATGGTTGTGACTTTGTCATGTGCAGTCTGTGACCGGTGTTAGCACTGTGCTGTCAACCAGAGCACCTTGGTCAACTCCCAGCCCAATTGATCTACTTCGGTTGTTTTCCTTATTTCGTGTGCGGGGTGGATGTTGGTGAGATGTGGTGGTCCTATTTCAGTATTTCACTAACGCATATCCTCTAGAACTAAGACTTGAACCGCTTTACTCAAAACCGAGCAACCCCCTTGGCCAATCCACAGTCCTGTATGTCTGTGTACGTGTGTATGTACTTATATTATTGTTTATGGACTTGTTACTACATCTGACCTCCAAAATGGGATATCGTCATAATTTGTAGTGTATATGTATGTACGTACGTAGTTCAGTAAGGATGCCTAATATTGTGCAAGCATTGTTCATATATTTTCTACCATTCATTGGAAGAGTGGTGTTATGTATGTAGTGTGTAGCATGTTTAGTGTGTACTGTGTGTATCTTCACACACTCAAGTACATGCAGTTACTCAATGATCTTGTTGAGTGTAATAGTATTTTAACTTCTCATTTGCTGTCCCTGGGAATTGTTCATGATACTGTACAGTACAGGCTGTAGGACCACACACTGTACAGTACAGGCTGTAGGACCACACACTGTACAGTGCAGGCTGTAGGGCCACACACCTTTACAGTACAGGCTGTAGGGCCACACACTGTACAGTACAGGCTGTAGGACCACACACGGTACAGTACAGGCTGTAGGGCCACACACTGTACAGTACAGGCTGTAGGACCACACACTGTACAGTACAGGCTGTAGGGCCACACACCTTTACAGTACAGGCTGTAGGACCACACACGGTACAGTACAGGCTGTAGGACCACATACTGTACAGTACAGGCCGTAGGACCACACACTGTACAGTACAGGCTGTAGGACCACATACTGTACAGTCATCTTTGTAGACTATGCTCTGCATGCACATGTGTGTGCATGTAAACCTTCCTAACTTAGTATGAGGTAGTTCAAGGTGCCCATGTTGGTGCTGCCACATCCAAATAAGAATTCCGTGATCGGGAAATAGAAATGTTTGTAAGCACCCAACAGCCTGAAATCCAAGCCTATCCCACCAAGTGTACACAAGGTGAACCATATGCACACATGTGTACGTACATGGCTAGCCATAGATGCCTGCACGTACATACTTATGTACCACCTGTGTATGTACGTACATCTGTATGTACAAATCAACATTGTATACACACATGTATTATATATACACATTTTGTTGGTGATATACAGTGGAGCACTCTTACAACAAACTCCTCTATAACAAAGTTCTTGATATAACAAAGCAATGATCTCAACCATGTGCTACAGTATCTCATAGGAAATTGTCCTGATATAACAAACTCCTGCTTATAACAAACAGATTGCCCCGGAATTACTGGTTTGTTATAAGAGTGCTCCACTGTACATACATACTTTGTGAGGAAGATTTGCTAATAAGAAAGCCTTCATCACGTGGTATGTACTACTTATTAGCTTCAGAGCAGCTGTATCAAGGCTACATTGGTCCAAACAGGGTCTTATGCTCACAACTAGGTCTCTTGTTCTCAATTTGTTGTTTTTTACTGTGTCTATCCTACGTACCTTGCAACTTAGTCTAACTACGTTCACACACAAACTCTTTGTGCATGTGCACATATGTACGTACGTACATACCTACGTACGTACATTCAAAATATGTATATATATATATATATATATATTTATATATATACAACACACACATTTGAGTGGCATTTTCGATGTGCACACTTCTCTATGGTGTGAAGATACCATAGGATATTCCCTGAAATATTCTTGAATCCTGTGAACTGATATTATACGTACGTACGCTTGAGTGGCCTCCACTTTTATGACTTCCTTAATTCATGGGAGAATGTACAGTGCAAACATACACAATATGTGAATCATCTCGGTGACATGTACATACGTACATGATTCATCGCAGTGATGTGTACATACGTACGTGATTCATCTTAGTGATGCGTATGCATGTATAGAAATACGTCTACATACATACGTATGTACATCCACGTGTGGGTATGTACATATGTAGGTCCACTCTCCAAATGTTCTCCCATGCCTGGATGTGGTGGATATACAGCTACGTACAGTATGTAGGTGTGCTATCCCTCACGTACACCCCATGCCCCAAACACGCATATAAGAGACAGATACTCACGTTTGTATGTGCATGTGTAGGAAAAAGGCTTCAACTCTGTATCTTCTATGATTTCTTATCTGATGTACAGGATAGCACTCTACATATGTACGTATGTATGTATGTAGGGTATGTATTTGATATCATTATACAAATGCATGTCTGTGTATGTGTGAATGGGGACTATATATACATATGTACGTACGTATGTGTGTGTACATGTGTAGATATACATGCATGCGTGTACCTATGTACGTATGTGTATATGTATGTATGTGTACGTACATAGCTATACTTGCACAGACACAAGTAGTGTATATGTATGCACAGATACTAATTAAGTACTAATTAAAGGGGCTTATACACACTAACTATTCCTACATCTCGAGTGTTGTGTGGTCTCTGTGTGAATGTATGTGGCGGGAGCACTATTAGTAGCCACATTGAGCCATTTTATCCACTGTAAAGATGTTGTACACCTTTCAGAGATGGAAATGGATTAGCCTTGTGTGACAAGTCCTTTTTGTTGCCTTAAGAATCATCTGTGCAGTGGTGATCAGCATGCCCTATTCCTTGTCATTGGTGCCTTCTAACAGAGTTTTCACTGTATGTTTGTATATCTTGAATTTGTGTAGAATTCAATTCGACACAACTTATCTTTGAACAAGTGTTTCAGAAAGGTATCCCGGCCAAAAGGGGAGACCGGAAAGGTACGTACGTGTATTTGTGTGGTATTCACCACTACTACATATGTACGTATGCGTTGTGTGCTTGTTTGTTTGTTTGTTGGTTGCTGTTTATGTATTTTCTGTTATTACATACGTTTGTGCACGCAATACTGTATGTGTGTACACGCGTGTCTGAGTGTGGATGTGTTGAGTGTATATTGAAAATATGCAGCCATATTTGACCGAATGTTGAGCCAATACCATGGACTTGGCATACGTACGTACTCCTGCCATCACATGTACACACCGTGTGCTGGGCACAGTGTTGTGTGTGCATGCTACATGCCCACTTATGCACATTGACTTCCCAGGTTACTTATGTATATGAACATCGAACAAGTACGTATGCATGTGCATCCGTGTGTAGTACACACAGTACACACGGTACATACAGTACACACAGTACATACAGTACACACAGTACATACAATACACACAGTACATACAATACACACAGTACACACAGTACATACAATACACACAGTACACACAGTACACAGTACATATGGTACATACGTACAGTCTACAAAGTAATTACCAATTGGTTCTTGAAAGGATTTTATTGTTAAACTGACAATTCCTCAAAATATGATTCAATTATAGTAGTTTTTACTTGTTTTTAGTTGTTTTCTGTTTCATCTGTTCAATGGCCTTTTCACCACTGTTCTCCAAAGGCTCATTTACAAATTTCTCCTCATGTCCTCTTTCCTTTCCAGGGAGCCTATTGGGAAATTGACCACAATGCCATACCACAGAGGGTGCACGACAGTGACAAGGTGAGTCTTGCTGTGATGGATCAGCACTTCCTGTAGAAGCTCCACTGTATGTATGTTGCAACTAGTATGTACTTCCTGTTGAAGCTCCACTGGGTGTTGCAATGAGTACTTCCTGTTATAGCTCCACTGTATGTTACAACAAGTACATACTTCCTATCGAAGCTTCACTGTATGTTGCAATGAGTACGTACTTCCTGTCAAAGCTCCACTGTATGTTACAATGAGTACTTCCTGTCGAAGCGCCACTGTATGTTGCAATGAGTACTTCCTGTCGAAGCGCCACTGTATGTTGCAATGAGTACTTCCTGGAGAAGCTCTGTTATGATACATAATAGACTTCCTGCGTGATTATCATTACATATGTCATGGTAGCTAGGTAGATGAAAGGAAAAAGTGGGTATAAAGCCGTACAACACACTTGCCAACCAACCACTGACTATGCAGTACCCTCAACTAGCCAGACCAATATTCAGCCACCTATGCCATCAACAACAGTGAACAGTGGTGCACAATCAGACCTCCATCCCATGACACAAGCTACGTAATTAGTTCCCTTCCAAGTGGGATGTGCAGCTGTAGTCCCAGTTCCAATCCAACTTTCCAAGACCATCAACATAAGTGATACGTGTCGTACAATGATATTATGCAGTACATGGTTCCTGTGTGATGCCTCTGTATGACCCCTTCAGTGGACGTGGGTTGGTACGTATGCCTGGTTTCCCTGTTTGAGCCATGCACATACATACCTGGAGTTGTACATATGTACGTATATGTACATGGAATTTCGAAATGTACTGATTGCCATGGAAACCATTGAGGGGGATACATCCATGCATGCATACGTATGTGGCTTCACTAGCACATGTATCAAGGAATGTACCAGGTGACCAGTGGCCAGAACCTCGATAATCCAACACTCTGTGCATACAAAACCACATGTCGGATTAATAAGTTGACTATAGAGGTTTCAATAGCGTATTTTAGTATCATGCATGTGTCCAGTCAGGTTGTAGAGAGGAAGTTTACATACGTACGTACATGGAGTTGTGTGTGTGTGAGCATGAGTGTATGTGTGTGTGTGTGTGTGTGTGTGTGTGTGTGTGTGTGTGTGTGTGTGTGAGTGTGAGTGTATGTGTGTGTGTTGGTGTGTGTGTGTATTGGTGTGTGTGTGTGTGTGTGTGTGTGTGTGTGTGTATGTGTGTGTGTTGGTGTGTGTGTGTGAGTGTATGTGTGTGTGTTGGTGTGTGTGTGTGTGTGTGTGTGTGTGTGTGGGTGTGTGTGTGTGTGTGTGTGTGTGTACATATCCACGTCCACATGTAATGGATACCTGATATGGCTACAACCACACTATGTGCGCACATCCCATATCGCACATCCCATGTCGACAGGTAGGATGCTCAAGGCCCTACATGCTAATTAAGTCATTCAGCACATGAAACGTTATAAATAGTGTCCGCCCACTCATTCCTACTCCAACGATAATGGTAATCCTCAACCACTCGTGGTGACCTGTCACATTCTGGCCATGTGTCATATCAACCACAATAGCCGCTCCTCTTTCATCTGATGGCTCACAACATCATTGTCAACCTACGCATTCGAAGGATTGAACTGTCTTGTCTTTGATGGTACACGGGAGGAACTTCCCCTACACGTAGGCCATTAATGGCTCCACTTACCCCCAGTGCCAGGATGTACTACTTGCCACCCATCATCCCACTGGTAAGCTCCCATACCAGGAATTCTTGGATGCCTGGAGGAGTTAATCACATTCACGTCTTTATAATTGTATTCATGGTCGCTTACCTGGCTTCAATGCCTCACTTCCTACATGGTGAAAGGTATTCACCTGTGTTTTCCTTTTTATTGTGTAAACAGTAAACATACATTTTCCCACAGTGTACAAACTTGGACCTTCATAATGAGATTCATTGACCTAGTAGACTCATATAATCATATTCATAGTGTTGACGCCTGATGCCTTATGTGTAATGAGGAATAAACCCTATTACTTATGGCAGCTGCATTCCTGTGAAGTGTATCTATTAGTTACATGTGGTTACACCGTACATAATGTCAGCATTACAGTGCACCTTAGCATACATGATCTATGATGGTTGGTTGTGCTAACTTGTCTTCAACTTGTTTGCACTGTGCCAAATACCATGTTAGTGTTTATCTATTGCGATCCTCTTCATGTGATCCTGTGTAGCTTTGTAATATAAGATTTAAAAATTGAGGGATGTGTGTGTGTATGTGTGTGTGTGTGTGTGTGTGTGTATGTGTGTGTGTGTGTTTAAAGGTTATTGTATCTGAGTACTGAGTGTATGGATATGGATATGGAGACTTATTTAAACTGGGAAGGCCTTTAGCCAGAGGCTACTTTACAAGGCACCCAGTAAAAGTGTACTGTTTCAAATTTTAATCCATATATTGTGTGTGGTGTGTGTGTGTGTGTGTGTGTGTGTGTGTGTGTGTGTGTGTGTGTGTGTGTGTGTGTGTGTGTGTGCATGTATGACTTGTACAGCTAGTAATGTACAAAGCAAGTCACAGAAACTCCACATTCATCTCTTTTCTCTCTGTAGCCACCACTCACACCGGACTCAATAGGATCAGATCACAAGATATCTCCTGGACCGTCCCCCACACTCAATGAACTGTATCAAAGCAACAGCAGTTACTCCTCTGGGGAGTTCTCACCGGTGACGTGGGATGTGCCTGTGACACACCCCCAGTCCACCTTTTACTCCCCATCGCAGTCCGGAGGACACTTCATCTCCACCCCTCAGCATCAGGGTGTGCAGGATAGCTCCTGTTACCAAACCCCTCCCCAGACGGCATTTGCGGAGTACGGGAATCTTGACCCCTCTGAGTCCTTCACTAACTTTTATTCCTTGCTCAACACTTCACTTAGCCTGAGTGACAACTGGAAGTTGGCCTCTCCTGAAATGCCTCTCGGAGCTTCCGTTGGCACTCATAGGGCCTCACTGACAGGCTCTCTCTCGCATCACCACCTCCCACCCGAGATAACCAATGTTATACAGATTGCCGAGGATATCCGTACCAACCAATGCTTTGAGCCTCAGAAGATCGAGAAGTTGAACCAAGCGTTCAGTATGGTCCAGCCCTCGCAAATGGGAATTCCGGACAAAGAGTTCGATGTGTTTGCTAACTCTTTCAGGAAATTCATGGATTCCTGGCACCGCTCCCCTCACAACTCACTACAGGGAGGGAAAGTTGGATGGAGGCACTCCCGACCGATGCGTAAAAACACCCTCTACACCTCATCTGCAACTTGCATGGCGAACCAGTACCCCGTGGTGGTACCTGCTACAGCCGTCACCAGCTTCACAACAGGAAACTCGCCGATCATTAGTGACGTGTCCATATTCTCCCAAGTCCCCTTGAACAATTCACAGCTGGTCCTCCCCAACGAAATCGAGCCCACACTTCCTCCTGTCACAGCAGACCTGTCCTTCAACTCTTCAGACGATGCTTTCCAAAGAGCTTTTGAAAATGCCTTGAATAATTAAAGAACAGCTTAATTTATCTCCTGTATTAATCAACAGCAATGTGTGTTAGGTGTAGTTATTTTATTTTCAACGTACACATGTTTCCATGGTAAATGTGTAATATTTTGTGCCTAAACTTTGTAAATACCCTACCTGCTGTTCTACTAACAGCACACAAACACTAATAATGTATGTACTAGTTTTTATTGCAGTACGTGATCTTTATCCAGTACACTTGTGTGCACAACTGTATCTTCCCATGTGTATATCTATGGTATTAGCAACAATGTAGCTTGGTTTACACTATGATATATTATTTGTATTGCTATCAATACAGATTAATGCATTTATTATAAGTTATTTTTACGGGGAGTGTGCTAAATATAATATCCATTCAATTATGCTTATTCAGTGGATACTTGCTACAGCTGACAACCCTTTACATATAAGGGACATATACGTGCCTGAAAAATTATTTCTTGTTTTGTCGCCACAATTTAATATACTGTGCAACTCGAACTGGGCTGAGTTGAACAGCAGTTTGCTTAAAGGGTGCTTGTCTTCAGCAGTACTCGAGATATCTGCTCTGTATTTGAGGTTTTCGATCGATTTCCGTGCAATAATTGCACGATTTCAGCACGTTCCGCACTTGGGCCTTCAGACCCATTATGCGTCCATGCGATTGTACGCGTTTGTGCGAAAAGGGGTAAAATGGCCGACCGGGGTACGTTGCTCACATACTGAGTCCAGTTCATAACATATGCTTTGTGATTCTCCTTACATATAATGCACTTATATTTGAATGCAGGGGACGTAGGTGACAGGAACCCCCAGTTTCGCACCGATACGGTTTACCTGCCTTCTTCTCCAAAATGGTCTTCCATAACTCTTTTGTTGAGGCGGCAAATAGAACCATATTCGGTAGCGAGGGACAGACTGGCTTGTCTTGTTGCTCGAAACAGGATATTAGCGGTAAGAATAGCCAAAACAGAGCAGCAATGTGCTACTGTACATGTTGGTGCTACAGCAGGCAGGCATGATGGTCTTACGCATCCAGACATATTCCATTTTTCCGTTCAACTGTCACGTTGACTGGACAAATGGCGGTGTCGGGTCTTGTT
>OZ026557.1:4893965-4921465 GCA_964020155.1 Chondrilla cf. caribensis | reverse complement strand
GAATCATTCTGTAACGTCTCTTGTTTTCTTCGACGATTGGAAAGGGAACGTTCTGAAGGTTGTTCCTCTGGAGACATGGCTGGAAGTGGGTTTGTACCACTGTCAACTTCATTATTCCCATTTTGTCTCATTTGGTCATATTTATACAATGTGATCCCACTTCCGTTACATCTCATTCCATGTTTTTCCATCTCTTTCCATCTTTATCCATCTCTTTCTATCTCATTTCATCTTTTTCCATTTCATCCATCTCTTCCATCTTATTCCATCTCATTCCATCTTATTCCATCTCATTCCATCTCATTCCCTCTCATTCCATCTTGTTCCATCTCATTCCATTTTGTTCCATCTCATTCCAACTTGTTTCATCTCTTTCCATCTTATTCCATCTCATTCCATTTTGTTCCATCTCATTCCAACTTGTTTCAACTCTTTCCATCTTATTCCATCTCATTCCATTTTGTTCCATCTCATTCCAACTTGTTTCATCTCTTTCTATCTTATTCCATCTCATTCCATCTTATTCCATCTTATCCCATTTTATTCCATCTCATTCCAACTTGTTCCATCTCATCCCATCTCTTTCCATCGCATTCACTGTCAGTCAACCCACCTCTACACCACCCCCCCCCCCTCAGGACTCCAACAACAGTATTCACTTTGAGCTGTGTTCCATCCTACACCAGTGCACCACGGACACCAGAAATCACTGTTGTTCCATGTATACACTGAAGCATGGGAAAATCCTCAAAACGTGAATATATGTCCTGTCAATTAAATCTAATAACATCATTTCTACTTGCACAAGTTGTATTGTTTTTTATAAATCACAGTTGAAGGGCACATGAATCTTTTCTATCTGTATTTTATTTGAAAAATCCTAATTTTGGATATTACATCATCATTACTTTTAATACACTTTTTATTAGGACCACGTGTTATGAGATGATTATGTCATGAAAAATCATAATTAATTGTGTATCATAATTTATAATGATGTCTATATAAATTAATTTATAATGCAGTAGATGACAATGGGAAGTATTGACGTTTTTAAACGCTCCTGAATCCGAAAGGACTTTCCCAACATTGACAGTCTTCTGTGCTCAAATCAAGGTATACATCGTCATACAATCCAGAGCGTGATTGAAATTGTGATAGCCTTACCCAACACGAACACCAACTGTGTGTCGAAATTGAAGTCATTAATAATTTAAATAATCAATTATAATTAATTACAATTAACGATATCCATCACTTATTACTGTCAGTCCGATGCTGAAGGGCTGGGAGTACACCACTAGAATTGATGTTGCTGACAAGATCTTGGATTGAGTCAAAGTCCTTCTCTTTCTCCTGGATTCGATCCAAGGCAGTCCAGGAGCGATCGTGCTCGTAGCGGAAAGAACCCATGTGTTCGTGCGGGGGCTTACCTCCCCACTCCTCCACCGAGAGCATGGACCAGTACTGGGTTCCGTCCTGGCGTCGGTAGAGGTGGTAGGTGTGACCGGGGATTCGTACGAAGTTACAAGCAGTGTGGTTGAGTCTGGCATCCTGGTGTGCCTCCTCCAGGATCTTCCTCGCCTGTGGGAATCACAACAACGAGGTGTAAAAATTGAAGACCACACAGCATACACACACAGTGGGGACCACTCAACACAAACTCTTATTTACTGAATATAGGATCACACACGGAGCTCTTTCTGCTTCCAACTATGTGTATGGCAATGCACTCGGTTAGTGTGAGATTCTGTTGAGATGAATCTCTGTTAATCAGTGGGTAGAACGTCCCTTGGAAGTCATGTTTACTGGGTTTGGTTTCCTGAGTTATCTTCCCACCCATACCACGGTGAACACGCCCAATATGTCTAGTGCATGTGAAAACATGTAACAACACACTACCTCCTCCAAGTCTAATGCATGTACATGTACATTTGAAATGGTTGTATCATTAGACAGGATACATAACCTCGGTGGTCGTGGGTACATGGGACAGAGGGAGATCAGTAACACATAGAGGTGGAGCCAACCTGCTTATAATAAACAACGTGTGTGGGAAATGTACAAGAGAATTTTATTAGGAGATTTATCACATCAATTTCAAATAAGTCTCAAATTTGAATGGTGGATTAGCAATTTAGAAAAAAAACGCACACACGCACACACGCACACATGCACACACACACACGCACACACACACGCACACGCACACACACATGCACACACACACACACACACATGCACACACACGCACACACGCACACAACACACACACACACACACACACACACACACTCCTTACCTGTAATTGCAGAAACCTTATCTGCTCGACCACTACTTGTAATTTTCCCGTAGTAGTGGCCTTCACGAAGTCGTCAGCCTACACAAACAGTGAGAGGCAAACCATACAATAAAAATGCTTGTCTCATGGGAAGAATGCCTATTGTGTGATTTCATTTCCTCTCTGGGAACAGGAAATGATGTCACAAATCACTGAAACCACATGGATCCTGGACAATAGTCACATGCCATACACCACTGAACATCATACAACTGAACAAGGTCCTACTGTACAACTAAACAAGGTCCCACTGTACACTGTACAACTAAACAAGGTCCCACTGTACACTGTACAACTAAACAAGGTCCCACTGTACACTGTACAACTAAACAAGGTCCTACTGTACACCGTACAACTAAACAAGGTCTCACTGTACACCGTACAACTAAACAAGGTCCTACTGTACATCATACAACTAAACAAGGTCCCACTGTACACCGTACAACTAAACAAGGTCCCACTGTACATCGTACAACTAACCAAGGTCCCACTGTACACCGTACAACTAACCAAGGTCCCACTGTACACCGTACAACTAACCAAGGTCCCACTGTACATCGTACAACTAAACAAGGTCCCACTGTACACTGTACAACTAAACAAGGTCCCACTGTACACTGTACAACTAACTGAGGTCCCACTGTACACTGTACAACTAAACAAGGTCCCACTGTACATCGTACAACTAAACAAGGTCCCACTGTACACTGTACAACTAAACAAGGTCCTAATGTACACTGTACAACTAAATAAGGTTCTAATGTACACTGTACAACGAACTAAAGGTCCATTGTACATATGTTCCGTACTTTGAGGTGGTACTGTACACACCTGCTGAATATGTTGGGCCAAGGTGACAAGGTCATAGGGGTCGTTATGTCTCCTCACACTCCGGGGATCCACCAGCTGGGCTCCGACCTTTGCACTATCAGGAACAGTGATCTGGTCACCTGACAGCAGAGAGGAAACTACACGACATCAACGCTCACACAATTCCTTCCCACAACCATAGTTACATTGCTCCTTCAGAGTCAAATCTCCAAGGTAACACCCCAATGGGGGGTGGGAGGGGTCGGTAGAAGACAATACTTGCAAAGATATAACAAAAGGAACAGACCCTCGGATACTGCTACCGATAGCAAGCACCTCCGAAAAGAAGTACAGATTTGGCATGTCCTCCAAGGTACTACAGACAAAAGTCTTGGATTGGTGGTTTGGTGTGTGTGGTTCCCCTTAGTCCGGACCACCCCCATTCTCACCTCCAATTATATAATTTGGGACTTCGTCCCAGCAAGAATGGGTCTGGACTACGCGAGACTAGTTTCTCCTTAGTTCACAACCGGACTCCACTGACATGCACACACTGACATGCACACAACCAGACACCACATTCACATGATTGCAGAAATAACGAGACCACATGTGGAACATGATCTAAACTGACAGTTAGAGCTGTATTCAATGGTGAGGGCATCAGTGAATCACCCGATGTTGCTAGATAAGACTACAACCACGAGATAAGGCGGATGTATCCCATTCGCCACAAACACAATCCGCCTCAACAAGTTGATATCACTCGTGGTTTCAATCGGAAGATAATTTCCATGTGCTCTGTTTTTAATTTCTACACTTATCTCACTCCCCAAATATTAATATGACGGTTTGGAACGAGGAACGGCTATTATACCTTAATCACTGGTGTCAGCTTAATCCGTTATACGTAAGATCACAGTGAAGTCTTGCTGACCGTTAAGTAGAAACACACGAATTTTATAGCACTTACTAGTCGGTGCATCCGAGACATCGTTTTACTCACCAGTGTTTGTTTTCGTAGCTACAGTTGTGGTCGTTGCTGGATCGGTCTCCATTTCTTCGCTATTGCGCAACTTTCTCCCGGACACTATCTACTTCCGTTCACCTACAATACCTTGTATGATTTATATTGTTTGAGTAACAATTTGTTGCACTTCCGGTGACATCCCCTTTGTACAATATGGCGACAGTACAGGAAGCGTCTCGCTAAATCGTGTATAATAATATACGACATGAGGTCTGTTATCTAATGTACGTACGTGGGTATAGAACGGTAGTTCAGATTGTTGACTGCGGATCTCGGTAGATTTCCTAGCTACGCGTGGATAATGGCCAACACAAGAAGGTCGGTATATTGTTCGTCGCTGTTTCTTTCCTGTTAACATTTATCGTTGACTCTAGAATTCCCTTACCCGTGTTCTCTTGTCGTGTAGATGGTTTCATCCGCACATTGTCGGTAAAGACGCTGAGGACCTGCTACTCGCTAAGGGACAGGACGGGAGCTTTCTAGTGCGACCCAGCCAGAGCAACCCTCGGGACTTCACTCTCAGCGTCAGGTAGAGAAGTGTAGCTAGGGGGTGTCCTTGTCCAGTGAATCGCAGATACGGTCTCCACTTGAATGTTGGGGGTTGGAGGGGAGAATGAATGTCTAACACACACAGCTCAACTCATATTTGTTCACGTTATGATGTCGAGACTGCTCTTCTGATTGGACTGTTCATCATCCCCCCACTCTCACTCACAGCACTGGTACAATCACACATGTTGCATGCAAAATTGATGGACCTCCCCATAGTCCCCAGTACCCACCCCTCCCCATTGTCCCCAGTACCCACCCCTCCCCGTTGTCCCCAGAACCAACACCACCTCCCCATAGTCCCCAGTACCCACCCCTCCCCATTGCCCCCAGTACCCACCCCTCCCCATTGTCCCTAATACCACTTCTAAGATGTACTCCATACAATAATTACTTCCGTGCATGTAATACCGGCTGCACAGCATACAACTCGGAACTTCCTGAAGGAAGTCACTGTCAGTATCTTTGTTAATTTCCAACAGACGTGGCTCGAGTATCACACACGTCAAGATTCAAAGTACAGAGGAGTTCTATGACCTCTACGGAGGAGAGAAGTTTGCTACTCTGGCTGAGCTGATTGAGTACTACACGGACAACCCCAACACACTGAAAGAGGTGGACGGTAAAGTTATCAGCTTGAAACATCCCATGTACACCGAAGAAGTAACTAATCAACGGTGTGTATGTGTGTGTGTGTGTGTGTGTGTGTGTGTGTGTGTGTGTGTGTGTGTGTGTGTGTGTGTGTGTATGTGTGTGTTTGTGTGTGTGTGTGTGTGTGTGTGTGTGTGTGTGTGTGTGTGTGTGTGTGTTTGTGTGTGTACATTCATGGTGTAGGTGTGTTGTAAGGTAGATCTTTGTGGGTGGGTGTTGATGTGAGAGTAGTGTGTGAAGCCGTGAGGGTGATTTGTGAAGCTGTGAGGGTGACTTGAGGTTGTGAGGGTGACTTGAGGTTGTGAGGGTGACTTGAGGTTGTGAGGGTGACTTGAGGTTGTGAGGGTGACTTGAGGTTGTGAGGGTGACTCGAGGTTGTGAGTGTGACTTGAGGTTGTAAGGGTGACTTGAGGTTGTGAGGGTGACTTGAGGTTGTGAGAAAAATTTCAATAACACTTTCTACCACCATTTAAAGACTACAAACGGTTGATGAATGTGGTTTTGGTAATAATTGTATTTCACAATGCATTAATTTGTTATTCAATTCAGTTTTAATATACATTCCCACTGCTTCCTATATGGCTTTGTGTGGTATTAATGGGTCTTGTGTACCTCATTGAATAGGTCCTCAGTCCTAGTAGCCAGCAGGGAGCCTAGTTGCTATGCGTAGAGTCTACAGAACAATCTAACTCACTAATGGATCTCTTGTTAGTATGTACACACACCTGGTTAGTACACACTCCTGGTTAGTACACGCTCCTGGTTAGTACACGCTCCTGGTTAGTACACACTCCTGGTTAGTACACACTCCTGGTTAGTACACACTCCTGTTAGTACACACTCCTGGTTAGCACACACTCCCGGTTAGTCCACACTCCTGGTTATTACACACTCCTGGTTAGCACACACTCCTGGTTAGCACACACTCCTGGTTAGTACGCACTCCTGGTTAGTACACACTCCTGGCTAGTACATACTCCTGGCTAGTACATACTCCTAGTCAGTACACACTCCTGGCTAGTGCATACTCCTAGTCAGTACACACTCCTGGTTAATACACACTCCTGGTTAGTAAACACTCCTGGTTATTACACACTCCTGGTTATTACACACTCCTGGTTAGTACACACTCCTGGTTAGTACACACTCCTGGTTAGCACACACTCCTGGTTAGTACACACTCCTGGTTAGCACACATAAGATATTCATTGTCTTGTGTACACTCTGTCAAACAGTACACATGGTAAGTACCTCTGATAAGAAATACACATAGGTTTTGAGTGTGCTCTTTGAGGTGCTGGCTTAACATGTTGGGCCTGCTAATGTGTAAGTGAATTGTGTGACTGCAAGTGATAAGTAGCCCTAATAGCATGTGTATTGTATTCACATCAGTACTGAACAGGGTTGTTGTGCATGCATGTGTGTGACCTCAAGCTGGTTCATTGTAGTCAATTTTCTGGTGTCAAGCACCTCGTGATATTGTAGGAAGTGTATCTCCAGATAACCTCGGAACCTCCAAAACGATAAAGTACTTTCATATCTCTGATATGGCGAATGAACTGAAAATCGTAGCTCTAAGAACAAATGTGTACCTAGGTTTGTAGCTGTGTTGTGCTATGTGGCTCCATTGTAGCTGGTTGGTAGGTATGTTAACAGACCTACCTGCTGTGCAACTTGCTTAGTGGGTACCTTGAAGGGTACACACAAAATCTGTATTTCTTACCAGTGGTATGTACTACCAGTACTTGTTGAGAAGGTTTACTTGAGCTAGGGACTTAGTGGAGTGTGTGTATGTACATACCAACCAGGAACATGTACTAACCAAGAGTGTGTACTAGCCAGGAGTGTGTACTAACCAGGAAAGTGTACTAACCAGGAGTGTGTACTAACCAGGAGTGTGTACTAACCACAAGTGTGTACTAACCAGGAGTATGTACCAACCAGGAGTGTGTACTAACCACAAGTGTGTACTAACCAGGAGTGTGTACCAACCAGTAGTGTGTACTAACCAGGAGTGTGTACCAACCAGGAGTGTGTACCAACCAGTAGTGTGTACTAACCAGGAGTGTGTACTAACCGGGATACTTACTGCATCAGTTGCACCATGTACGTATTGTCTCACTTTAGATACGGATGGACAAGCTCAGTTCATCCGTACCACAAGTAATACCACTTGTGGTTGTACCATTGTCTGTGTTTTTTATGTGTTCTATTTTGTGTAAGGGTATTGTGAAATTGAAAGATTGGTGTTTTATCTGTTGTTCAAGGTTTTTGGTTTCCTTTGCAGTGTTTTCTAATCAAATTGCCTTAAATAGCTGTATTTATTAGATCCATGGGTATCAAGTTAAATAAAATCACCTTCAGAAATTGATCAACTGAGCAGCTGATGAATTGAAACCCTATAGCATGGAGCATTGAGATGCCAGGTGATGAGCTGAAACTCTATAGCGTGGAGCGATGTGATGCCATGCTGACAAAGAGATTAGGCTTGTCATGTTACAATGGTTGGCTTAGTGTTCGGGGGCCCCAGTGTGGGGTGTTCGGGGGCCCCAGTGTGGGGTGTTCGGGTAGCCCCAGTGTGGGGTGTTCGGGTAGCCCCAGTGTGGGATGTTCAGGTGACCCCAGTGTGGGATGTTCAGGTGGTCCCAGTGTGGACTGTTCGGGTGGTCCCAGTGTGGGGTGTTCAGGTGACCCCAGTGTGGGGTGTTCGGGTGGTCCTAGTGTGGACTGTTCGGGTAGCCCCAGTGTGGGATGCTCAGGTGACCCCAGTGTGGGGTGTTCGGGTAGCCCCAGTGTGGGGTGTTCAGGCAACCCCAGTCTACAGTGTGATGTAGTGTATGGATGCTCAGTGTATCTTGGAACAACTTGTGTCAGTTGCCATTTTGAGTAGAACCCCATTGTTTATTGTAGGTGGTACCATGGGATAATGTCTGGCAAGGACGCAGAAAGACTCCTGTTGACTAAAGGACAAATCGGAAGCTTTCTTGTCCGAGGATCAGTCCACAGTCCTGGAGCCTATGTGCTGACAGTCAAGTAAGTTCTACTAACTCTCTAGGGTGTATGTACGTACGTACTTGTGTCCCTGGGGTGTAGTTGTACCCCTGGGGAGCAGTTGTGTCCCTGGGGTGTAGTTGTGTCCCTGGGGTGTAGTTGTGTCCCTGGGGAGCAGTTGTGTCCCTGGGGAGCAGTTGTGTCCCTAGGGAGCAGTTGTCCACACATGTACATACCTACTTTATGTATCCACACGTCTACTGTAGGAAGGACGAAAAGGAAGTATCTCACATTAAGATTAATTGTACGGTAAGTGGGTTTTTTAATATAATGGCTATCAGCCTGTCTGCTGTCGCTATGTCTGGCAGGCTGTCTGCCTGTCTGCCCGTCCATCTGTCTGGCCATGTATGTCTGTATGTCTGCCCATCTGTCTGTCTGTCTGTCTGGCCGTGTATGTCTGTATGTCTGCCCGTCTGTCTGTCTGTCGGTGTATGTCTGCACATCTGTCTCTCTGTCGGTGTATGTCTGTATGTCTGCACGTCTGTCTGCTGCCCACTCAATTCATGTGCACAAAGTGCATATATTGTTTGTCTGCCTGTCTGTCTGTCCTGTTGTCTGTCCCGAGCCAGTATGTCTAGACTGTGTGTTTACTGTCCTTGTGTCCCCGTCTGGCGGTTGCAGAACAACATGTATGATGTCGGGGGTGGACAGAAGTTCAAGAGTTTGGATGCTTTGGTGGAGACCTACAAGCAGGCTCCGATGGTGGAGGCATCGGGGTCTGTGGTGAGGCTGAAGCAGCCGGTCAACGCCACCAGGTTCATCTCTGGGAACATTCACGAGAGGATCTCGGACCTGATGAAGATCCGCTCGGAGACTTACGGGAAGACCGGATTCTGGGAGGAGTTTGAACAGCTGCAGCAGCAGGAGTGTAAGAACCTCCACAGCCGGAAGGAGGGCTCGGCGGCAGAATGCAGGAAGAAGAACAGATACAAGAACATCCTACCATGTGAGTGCTAGAATATGGCCCTTATTGTACACCCCGAGTGTTATATAGTCCTTATTGCATTCTTTAAGTGTTATACCATGGTAATTGTACACACCAAGTGTTATATGGTCCTTATTGCATTCTTTGAGTGTTATAATGATTGTACACACCAAGTGTTATATGGTTCTTATTGCACACTTTGAGTGTTTTTGTAGAAGGTCCCAAGTGCACACAACCAGTGTCATACATATGGGTCGTGCACACTGTGAGGTCTGGGGTTCTTGGTAACTCTGTACGTACTACCTTACTCTAGTTGACTACACTCGGGTGAAATTACTGGATGGAGATCCCGAAGTAGCTGGATCGGATTATATCAACGCTAACTACATAGCAGTAAGTCCATATCAAGTCTAGTCTGAGCTTGTGTGTGCGTGTGTGTGAGACAGAGAGAGAGAGAGAGAGAGAGAGAGAGAGAGAGAGAGAGAGAGAGAGAGAGGGGGAGGGAGGGAGGAAGGGAGGTGTATGTATGAGCTAGTGTGTGCACATATTATGTTTTGGCAGTATGTGTGTGTTACTGGTAATGTGTCCTGCATGTACAGTGAATTTTCGTTAATCCGCCACAATTGGTTTTCAAAAAATATGGTGGATTAACAAGTTTGGCGGATTAACTGGATATTCATTGGTACTTGTACATTATATTCGTACTGGGAAATTGTGGTGGATTAAAAGATTTGGCGGATAAAGCAGTGGTGGATTAATGAGAATTCACTGTACATACATGCAATACACACACACATACGTATATACATACATACATACATATATTCACATATATACACATACAATACGTACGCATATTATGTTTACTGCAATGGAGAGTGTGTGTTTGTATGAAAATCAATATCTCATCCTCACGTTACAGTTTCAACTTTCGTGTTGATTCTCCTTCCAATTTCCATTCTAGGATGGGAGTGAGGACCCTCAGTACATAGCCACTCAGGGATGTGTTCCTGACACTGTTGATGACTTTTGGAGAATGGTGTACCAGGAGAATACAAGAGTGATTGTCATGACAACCAACATAATGGAACGAGGGAAGGTATGTATTCTCTCAGCTCATCTGCTCTCCCTCCCTCTCTCCCTGTTTGACTTCCTCCCTCTCCCTCCCTCCCTCCCTCCCTCCCTCTCTCTCTCTCTCTCTCTCTCTCTCTCTCTCTCTCTCTCTCTCTCTCTCTCTCTCTCTCTCTCTCTCCAACCATGTACACACCACACTCATCCTTTTTATTGAACTGTAGATAAAGTGTCAAAGATATTGGCCGGATGTTCAGACTGAGAAGAGATATGGACAATTACTTGTACAAACGATGAGTGAAGAGAAGAAACCGCACTACATACTGCGTGAACTGCAGGTGCAAAAACTATCGGCAAAACAGCTCGAAAGGGAGAAACAAAAACAAGAACAGGAAGAAGAAAGTCATGCTGAAAAAATCCAAGAAGACAGCTCAACACAAATGGTTGAAGAGGAAGGAGAAGTGGACAATAAAGAATTGAAAACTGAAGAAAACGGGAAGCTTGATGGCGATGTTGATAATAAGGATGATGATGATGATGATGATGATGATGACGACGACGATGATGTGAGTGGGGTGGATTTGTCAGTGTATCCATACAATACACATGAACACTTGAATGGTATGGGTTGAGATTCCCCTATCTGGTCCGACATACATTTTGAGACAAATTGATCTTTAGCCTGCTTTTAGTCTAATACCCGAGGGTCTTCAGTGATTGAAATATTGTCGCCTGTCCTTCTCATTGCTAGGATGAATCGGAGACTCGTACGATCTACCACTATCACTTCACTGTGTGGCCGGACCACGGTGTGCCCCAGGACCCTGCCAGAGTGTTGGACTACCTGGAGGATGTCAACCAGAAGCAGAGGGTATTGAAGGAACTCGAGCTGGAGCCAGGCCCAGTTATAGTCCACTGCAGGTGTGTGTGTGTGTGTGTGTGTGTGTGTGTGTGTGTGTGTGTGTGTGTGTGTGTGTGTGTGCGTGCGTGCGCATGTGTGTGTGCGTAAACCTGTAACATTGCTTTCATTTTCTACTCTAGTGCCGGGATAGGACGTACAGGTACTTTCATCGTCATTGACATGCTTTTGAGGAAGATAGAGCTGGAGGGTCTCGAGTGTGAGATTGACATTCAGAAGACAATTCTGAGTGTGAGGTCCCAGCGTTCCGGGATGGTACAAACTGAGGCTCAGTACAAGTTCATATACATGGCCCTATCCCACCACATCCAGACCTTGAAGGCTCGCAGCAGGGTGGTGAGTTGTATGTGTGTGTGTGTGTGTGTGTGTGTGTGTGTGTGTGTGTGTGTGTGTGTGTGTGTGTGTGCCTGTGTGTGTGTGCGTGTGTGTGCGTGTGTGTGTGTGTGTGTGTGTGTGTGTGTGTGTGTGTGTGTGTTTGTAATCAGATTACAGAGGTGATGGATTTTGAAGATTTCATTGTATCTGCTACTTGGCCTAATCTACTTGAACTCGTTTTACTGTGTTCGCTATTGTATACAAACTTCACCCTATAGGGAGACAATTATGACAATCGGACCTATCCTGTGAAGACAGGCACCAGTTCAGTCACGGCCAGTTCCCTCCAAAAGTTGGATTGTGTTGCTGCCCAGCAACCTCTGTACACTAACTTGGAGTATAAGAGTAAAGAACAGGTGTGTGTGTGCGTGCGTGCGTGCGCGTGCGTGCGTGCGTGCGTGTGTGTGTGTGTGTGTGTGTGTGTGTGTGTGTGTGTGTGTGTGTGTGTGTGTGTGTGTGTGTGTGTGTGTGCTTTTGTGTGTGTGTGTGTGTGTGTGTGTGTGTGTGTGTGTGTGTGTGTGTGTGTGTGTGTGTGTGTGTGTGCTTTTGTGTGTGTGTGTGTGTGTGTGTGTGTGTGCTTTTGTGTGTGTGTGTGTGTGTGTGTGCGTGTGTGTGTGCGTGTGTGTGTGCATGTGTGTGTGTGTGTGTATTTGTGTTTGTCGTTCGAGTGTGTATTCTCATTATCAGGTCTCCTATGTGTCCTCATTCCTCAGAACGGATCCCTCGAAGCCCACCCCCCTCTTCCCCCTAAGAGCTAATTCGAATGTGACGATTCCAACTCAATAGAGCTGTGATAATGTTTGTCTGTTTGTTTACTTTGAATTTATATATCCCTTTGATTTATTCCATCACAATAGCAACTTTAGGTGAAAAAATATGTGTACAAACTTCGCTTTCATTTAATATTTACATCTGTGTACATGCAACATTACTGTACAATAAAGTGATGTAAAAACGATTAATTGTGTTTGTGCATGTGACTATGAATCGATATGCGATAGATAAATCGTGGGACTTTGTTTTTAGAGAGTGTCTGTCATTCGTCACATCAGCTACAGAGTGCCATGGTTACCTATTCCAACCACTGTTCTTATGAACACGATGTTCATTGGCTGTTAATGGGTGTCTTTCGACGACCTGTTATTTCATGAATCGATATTTATTTCATTACATTCTGTTTTACTTAATGATTCTAATTTATATTACGTACATATGCTAGTCGATTGGGATGGTGTACAGTGAATATTTGTTTATCCGCCCCTGGTTAATCTGCCAAACCGTTTTATCCGCCATATTATTATTATGAAAGGAATTCGCTTGTATGGCTATGCTATACAAGTAATCCGCCATATCATTAATCCACCAAAATTTCGCCTGAACCAATTGTGGCGGATTAACTAATATTTACTGTACTAATGTCTTTTTTTGTAATGGCAATGAGAAAATCCCTGGTGAGCTTATATAAAATAACACGAATTAAAATGCAATTTCAACACGAGTCCAGAGACGTGTACCACATCACACATGCAGTTTATGATTTTGTTCAAAACCCGTGTACAGTACAGTAGGGGGGGGAAACCGGGTAATTCTTGAGCGATCACGTAGCAGTGAAATAGATTGAAACAGATTGAGATGGTTGAAATATAAGACGTTTCGACTGCAAAGGTCTTCGTCAGTTTCTCCCCTATCCACGCCATAGCAATCACGAGCCTCTACCAAATTAAAACTCATGTAATTCAACTGAGAATTAATTGACAGTAATTAATGTACAATAATAACACAATGTAACGTATACAGTTTAATAATAGTAATAAAATTCCAAATTAGTACAGATATGTACATCACACAACAAAGTACAGGTATGTACATTACACAACACATGTACAGATATGTACATCACACAACACATGTACAGATATGTACATCACACAACACATGTACAGGTATGTACATTACACAACACATGTACAGATATGTACATCACACAACACAGTACAGGTATGTACATTACACAACACATGTACAGATATGTACATCACACAACACATGTACAGGTATGTACATCACACAACACATGTACAGATATGTACGTACATCATGTACAGATAAGCACATCACACAACACAGACATGCAGGTACAACACACAACACATGTACATCGTAACATGTACGCAGGAGCTCTCATGTAGGTGTCGTGGGTTGTGCCAGGTCTTTCTCAACTTCCAACAGCTCCGGGATGACAGCGCGGGTGAGGATCTCGAGGAAGGCGAAGAAGAGCTGTCGGTTGGCCTGGGGGTTCTGGAAGGACCTGAACAACTTCTCCAGACCTACCTGACAGTTCTGGTTGCCCAAGATGCTCTGGATGAAAAAAGGAGGGTTCTTCAAAAGCTTCTGTCTGACCTCCTCCCTTGTCTGTTCCTTTTCTTTGTCAGTTCTGACTGGAGGTCTGGGGCGAGGAGTGCCTTCCGGCCACCAGGAATCCCTGAACACCTCCAGATAGTGGACCATCATCGGTTCGGAGATGTACCAGGCAACTGCTTCTTGAACCTGACGATCCAGGTCGGAACCAAAGGCAAACTGGATAAAGTTCATCAATCGCTTCCTAAAGAGCATCTTCCAATCGCCAAGCTCAAAAATCTCTACCAGCAGAGAGAAGAGAGGGTCAACAAGAGACTCAAATTTCAGGCTTGGAAGAATGTCCTTCAAGGCTGAAGGAATAGACGATTTCTTTTCTTCTTCAAGTACTTCTTGTCCAAGGATGAGCTGATAGGGAGGACTCAGGAAGAGGAAGACCAGCTCGCAGCTTTGAAGGATCTCGTCCATTACTATCCTGCCTAAATATTCGGTCAACAAGGTGCCATAGCGATGAAGATCGGTATCTGGTGATACTATAGATGAGGTCTGTAGCATACTCAAATTTCCAATGAGGGACTTTCGTCTCGGTGGGTTAGGGAATTTCAGTGACTCGTTCATCTGCGAGAGTTTCGTGTGGAGGGCCTTGAACTCAGACAATTTCCTGTTCACAACCCAGCCGTCTCTATAGCGAGCACCTACGGAGCTGTCTGAGACTTCCGAACTGATAGAGGTCCTTTCAGTAGCATCCGAAATTCTTGAGGCTGTACTCACTTTGTGTGTCGGTTCACTGGAAACATTAAAGAATGGAGAGGTGGACATCACCGACAGCTCTTCAAAGGTATTTTCCAGGTCGTCTATCATGTCTCCAGTCGTGCTCGAGTGCCCGATGACGAGCATGAACGTCGGATCAGTTGCGTCGTCTAGCTCACAGGGAGTGACTGTGACGGTCCACTCTCCTATGGAGCCATACCAGTCTGACATCCGCTGGATGTAGTTCTCCAGTTGGTGCATTTCCTCAATTATCGTTCTTCTCTGCTTCTCAAGAGCCCTTTTGCGCTGAGAACCTGCCTCGGATTTCGCTGCCCTTGAAGGAAGTTCATCAAGCGAATGGTTGACATCTTTGAGTTTTGTCTTTAGTTCCCGGAGACGTCTCTCGTGACGACCCTCCTCAACTTCTTCTGAAAAAGAGGTATTGATAACGGTGTCCATTCCAGGGACTATGTCCTTTACAGGATCGTCCGGTAGAACACTACCAGCTGTTGTTTTACGCATTTCGAGGTAATGGTGGCTGGTGAGGAAGCTGTGATAGAACTGTGCTTGAAGTTGAGCAGACAGACGTTTCTTCATTTCCGATATCACACCAGTCTCCTGTGTATCACCAAAGAGTACCTTCTCCATTCTCTGCACCAACTGAGGGTCCATGTCAACAAAATAGGTTGCATCGAAAGCTAAATAACTGTCATGAATACGTTTCAGTTCATCGTGATGAGAGCCTTCCTTCAAATCTTGCATCTTCTCCAATTCCTCCCAGCATTTGAGGAGATGGCTCATGTTAAGACCAGACAAAAATGTACAAAATGCCTCACGATACTTGGGACTTGCCAGGACCTGATCAAACGATAATCTTATCGATGCTGATGCTGACGAATGTAGCTGGTTAGCTGATGGTCCCAAACCCGAGGAGATGTCTGCTCCACCTAGTTTCTTAATGCACTTATCGCACACCTGCATGCATATCTCGAGTTGCTTGATGTAAGCGGGGAGGTTTTTACGGGAACGCAACTGCTCCACTTTCTCAGCTGGCATGGGGATGTCCGGTACCCCGAGCCCTCCCGTGTGAACCTTCTCACTCTTCATCTTCAACACTGCCCTCGCCTGTATCATGTCGACCAATATAAGCTCTCTCGTGTGCTGCAGTTCATCAATACTGTTACACTTTTCCAGGTACTTCACAAAAAGCTCGTACGTTTCAGCTTTCGAGTATTTAGTTTTGGCCTTCTTTGCCCCTTTCTCCCTCTGTTCCAAGTAGTGCAAGAGATGCTGGTTGAGAAAATCAGGATCACACAGCCGTTCAATGGAGGGGAGGATTATGTAAGTGAGTAGAAATTCGCGATAAAGAGTCCTGACTGCACTACATTTCAGCATGTTGTGTGGGAGTGTGGCGCAGAAGAAAGCATCACAAATTTGTCTGAGAAAGTTGATTTCCGCCTCTGGACTCGAAAGATACGGGAAATTGTCCAAATTGGGATGAAATGGAGTGGAGGTTTCCACATCAGCGTCAATTCCTCCGCCAAATTTCTTCAGCCACTGTAGGTGGTTGATGAAGACCGTTATTGTGTCTTGGCTCATCAACTGAAGCATATCAACCTTGTAGAGGCGGTCCTTCAAAGAGGACAAGACGCTCCAAAGCTCTGGCTGAAGGCTTCTGTAGAATTCCTCCTCATCTTTGCCGTACCGTTGGTAGAATGGAGCAATGTGATGGCGGTTTACCAAATCCAAGACTTCTTGAATTCTACTATCCAGCGTCGGAGAAAACATGAACGGAACTGACGGAGAAGACGGATACTGTTTGACGGACAGCATTCGCCGAGTAGTGAGTTGGTGACCCGTGGTAGTGGGGTAGGTCTCTCTCCTTCTGGTCACTCTCGGTCCACCTGCGAACAGAGCAAGCGCAGAGCCGCACAACGCTCCAACAACACAGAACACGACAGTAACAATGACTCCGCTGAAGTGAAAGCAAGCGTACAGGGCTGGAAAGAAGAGTATCATAAAGTTCAAGATCTTCGAATAGATAGCCATGTTGCTGAGGGAGGGATTTCCCCATAACCACGTGCGTTATGATCTGTCATCGAATGTTGAGCATTCTTTCAACACCGAAACAATTTTCTGCTTTTCTCCCAAAGTGCACCCTTTCGTCCGAAATGAAGAGAGCTTGCCCTGCTGAGGAAGACTCGGATCGAATAGGGACAATCGAATCCAAGAAGTCGAAGGGTTCTGTTCAAGCGACTGTGGAGCGAAGCTTAAGGAGAGAAGGCGCAGATACACTGCTATCACCGGACGGTGAAGAAGATCGCGTTGGAAACAAAGGAAAGAGTAAAAAGAAGAAGAAGGAGCGAGAAATAGACTGGGCCTTGTAAGTAGCTTCCACTTCACGTTAAGTTGGTTTTCCGATAGACATTCTCCGCGAAATTGTATGGACTCTATTGCATGGCTATTCAATAAATGAGAGTGTTAAGTGCACACTGAAAGCCAGAGTGTACACTGGAGGTTGGAGTGTACACTGGAGGCCGGAGTGTACACTGGAGGCCGGAGTGTACACTGGAGGCTGGAGTGTACACTGGAGGCCGAAGTGTACACTGGAGGCAGGAGTGTACACTGGAGGCCGAAGTGTACACTGGAGGCCGGAGTGTACACTGGAGGCTGGAGTGTACAGTGGAGGCCGAAGTGTACAGTTGAGGCCGAAGTGTACACTGGAGGCTGGAGTGTACACTGGAGGCCGGAGTGTACACTGGAGGCTGGAGTGTACACTGGAGGCCGGAGTGTACACTGGAGGCCGGAGTGTACACTGGAGGCAGGAGTGTACACTGGAGGCCGAAGTGTACACTGGAGGCCGGAGTGTACACTGGAGGCTGGAGTGTACAGTGGAGGCCGAAGTGTACAGTTGAGGCCGAAGTGTACACTGGAGGCTGGGGTGTACACTGGAGGCTGGAGTGTACACTGGAGGCCGGAGTGTACACTGGAGGCAGGAGTGTACACTGGAGGCAGGAGTGTACACTGGAGGCCGAAGTGTACACTGGAGGCCGGAGTGTACACTGGAGGCCGAAGTGTACAGTTGAGGCCGAAGTGTACACTGGAGGCCGGAGTGTACACTGGAGGCTGGAGTGTACACTGGAGGCCGAAGTGTACAGTGGAGGCCGGAGTGTACACTGGAGGCAGGAGTGTACACTGGAGGCTGGAGTGTATGTTTTGTGTAGAAAGTAGTGATCTTTGAAATGACCTTTTATGGCTACCTCTGTTTCTATAGTTACAAGAAGAGACACATAGCCTTGAAGATTGCCTACCTCGGTTGGGACTACAATGGCTTTGCCATACAGGACACGCCAGGGGACACCATTGAGGTGTGCCAGCACTAAACAAATGCTCTATCTCACATCAAGTGCAGACGTGTCTGTTCCCACACTTCCCTGTTACAGTGGAACCTCTCTATTAAGGACACTTTGGGACCTTGATTTTAGTCCTTATTACAGAGGTGTCCTCAATTCAGAGGTCACTTAATACACTACAGTACTACACTGGTACACAGAATGGTGTCCTTATTATAGAGGTTTCTGCAATTCAGAGGTTTGTAATAGAGAGGTTCCACTATACCTGCTTTTGTTTCCCTACACACGTCAAAAGGGCAAAATCTTTGAAGTTTTACAAACAGCTAGGCTTGTGGAGGACATTAAGAAGGCGAGATATTTTAAATGTGGACGTACGGACAAAGGTGTTTCAGCATTAGGACAAGTCAGTGTGTGTGTGTGTGTGTGTGTGTGTGTGTGTGTGTGTGTGTGTGTGTGTGTGTGTGTGTGTATGTGTGTATGTCTTGTGCGTGTGCATACGTGTGTGTGTGTGTGTGTGTCTGTCTGTCTGTCTGTCTGTATTACACATACTGTTATGTCTCCTCTACACACCTGTGCAGGTAATTTCACTACAAGTGAGAAGTAACGTCTTGGAAGGAGAAGGAGTCATTACTCCTGACGGGTGCAGAGCACACGAAAGAAAAAGTACTTTTCTGTCCTTTTGTATGCTCTTACTATTATGAATGGGGTTTTGAAAATTTCTTGTCTTTTCGGTGTGTAGACCATTGATTGTGTGGTGATCACACCAACCAATCAAAGTGCAGCTCATGAAACTTCCATTGTATATAGCTTTGATTGGCCAGTGTGACGATCACATGACTGACTGTTATACAATCCTCCAATTGAACTGGCAAGATCTCCATCACTATTGCTAAGCAACCAAAGCACAGAGCATCCAGAAATTATCACCACATAAAGAACCAAATCAGTTGAAAGTGTTCACATAAAAATGTCCTTATCATCTGCGATACTAAAAAGACATCCTTCCGCACAAATGAGCATGTGGATGTTCTATGTGTAAGGGTTACCACCATACGGTTGTGATGTTTTCACATTTTTTATTGTTTATTGTCCATTTTATACAGTTTACTTGGTGCATCTTACTATATTCACTATGTACAGGTCCTACAGATGTGGAGTTACCTTATGTTGAGATCTTCAACCGCCTGTTACCTCCTGACATCAGGGTCCTGTCGTGGGCTCCAGTTGGGAGTGATTTCAATGCTCGGTTCAGCTGCAAGTACAGAGTGTACAAGTATTTCTTTCCTTTAGGGGGAATGGACATAAATGTGTGTATGTGTGTGTGTTTTCTCTCTCTCTCTCTCTCTCTCTGTGTGTGTGTGTGTGTGTGTGTGTGTGTGTGTGTGTGTGTGTGTGTTTGTGTGTGTGTGTGTTTGTGTGTATATTGTGTGTATGCCTGCATATACACGTACATAATTGTGCTATGCAGTAGTACCTTCTTATAACCTTGTGTACTGTAGATTTTGCAAAAAAGTTCGAAAAAATTTGTTGGCTCGCATGATTTTAGAAATTTTTGTAAAGTGAGTGACTTCACAGAGTGTTCTGATTGCATGTACCACATGACTACTACACAGTTGATGACTCAGCATTCTTCACGAATAGGCTGACAGCGATGTCAGGTTCAACCAACGTTGTTGCAAACTCCATACAGTACAAGTAGAGTAGTGGTGTGTATTATATTGGAGCAGTCAGTTTATACTCAAAGCACTTCGAACTGACTTCAGACCATCTCAATAGGTGGTTTGTGATCACTTTAATGGTTGTACACACTCGTGGGTTGAAGCACTTCATGTGTTCCTTGTAGTTGGACAGAGCTGGAGATGTGACTAATTTTGTACGAGAAATCTTGGATTTTGACATTGTTCCTGTCAACCCCGAAGAAAGGCAAAGGTCAGTGGAGGAGACGACTGAAGGCATGTTGAATGGACTATGGCTGATTGTTGTCTCTACAAAGAAGACACACAGTATGACCTCTACACAGAGGACACACAGTATACCCTCTACACAGAGGACAAAGTTCATTTTCTACACAGAGGTCACACAGTTGAACCTCTACACAGAGGACACACAGTATACCCTTCACATAGAGAACACAGTGTAACCTCTACACAGAGGACACACAGTATACCCTCTACACAGAGGTCACACAGTTCAACCTCTACACAGAGGACACACAGTATACCCTCTACACAGAGGACAAAGTTCATTTTCTACACAGAGGACACACAGTTCAACCTCTACACAGAGGACACACAGTATACCCTCTACACAGAGGTCACACAGTTCAACCTCTACACAGAGGACACACAGTATACCCTCTACACAGAGGACAAAGTTCATTTTCTACACAGAGGTCACACAGTTCAACCTCTACACAGAGGACACACAGTATACCCTTCACATAGAGAACACAGTGTAACCTCTACACAGAGAATACACAGTATACCCTCTACACAGAGGACACACAGTATACCCTCTACACAGAGGACACACAGTATACCCTCTACACAGAGGACACACAGTTTAACCTCTACACAGAGGACACACATTATACCCTCCACACACAGGACACACAGTCTTTCCTCACATGTAGTGCTCATCGGATATATCAAGCCACCATCACTGGTAGAGCCTTTCTGTGGCATCAGGTGCGGTGTATGGTAGCCATTTTATTTTTAGTTGGTCTTGGTCTGGAAAAACCTGAGGTACGTATATCAGTGAGATTGTAATATTTTCCTTCTGTTGTCATGGATACTGCTCAACCTGTCGGTTCAGGTTATTGATCATATGTTGGATGTTGAAAAATGTCCTAGGAAACCGCAATATGGGATGGCTTCTGGTGAGTTCCAGTTCTGATTCAATTCCCATTTTCATTCCCAGATATTCCTCTCAGTAGTCATACCAGTGCTTTCTGGGTAATTCTCCAGTTTTCCCAACTACAAATTACCTTCCTTTCAGAAATACCTTTAATTCTGTTTGCTTCTGGCTACGATGACGTTTCATGGACCAGCAATGAGCTGGCAGAAAGGCACATTCTACAGCACATACAAGACAGGTGGAGTGTACTCGCTGTGCAGTCGGTCATGTTGACGTCCGTGCTCCAGTCCTTAGCAACCACCTTCGTTGGCACCAGGGAAAACTTGGAGTTAATGCCCCCACATTCTCAACTGAAGAGCCTCATGTCAGAAAGAGTGGGTGGAGTTTATAAGCCACTCCTTTCCCGGCCGAGTGCAGGTGAGTGTGTGGTGTGTTGCCTGCAAACCTTTGTGTGTACATGTGTACCATACATGCAGTGGGGAGCTCTGGAACAGATTCTTTATTACTTGTGAATAGCTAGATCCTTGACAATATTTGATTCCACTATCATATGAGTAGACTGCACTGAGTGAACCTCTATAATCTACCCACATGTTGAGATCTTCCCATCATTGTAGACTGTACCAAGTGAACCTCTATAATCTCCCCACATGTTGAGATCTCCCCATCATTGTGTGTGTGTGTGTGTGTGTGTGTGTGTGTGTGTGTGTGTGTGTGTGTGTGTGTTATGTATAATGTTGTGGACTTTCAGATCCAGTGGAGGAGAGGTTGGCTAGGAAGAAGAAGCCTGTAGATACCAAGGAGGCTGACTGAAGGACCCCTCACCCTAAAATTGTGACCACCTGTTCAGTGGGAATGTTTTCATAAACATCATTGTTGTGATGTGTTGTCATGGTGACACCATGGTGAATAAATCATGTATAATTATGACAAACATATAACAGATCACTCAGGTTTCTATACAGCTGTATAGGTCTTTAAGTGTGTGGCTTCATTCTCAATATGCTGACATTGATGGTGGGATTCCTCTACTCATTCACTAGCTTTGTGAAAATCATGTTTGGGCTTCTGTTCTGATTGGATTAGGTGGGAGTTTGGGAGACCTGTTGTCCCAAAGGATGTTAATGATGTCTTTATGGAATGTGTACGGGAAACATGGTCTGTCCAAATATTCACCTGTGTGTGTGTGTGTCCGTGTGTGTACATGTACGTATGTACATGTGTGTGTATGCGTGTGTACGTGTGTGTACGTGTGTGTGTATGCATGTGTACATGTGTGTACGTGTGTGAGTACATATGTGTGTACGTGTGTGCATGTGTGTGTGTGTGTGTGTGTGTGTGTGTGTGTGTGTGTGTGTGTGTGTGTGTGTGTGTGTGTGTCCGTGTGTGTACATGTACGTATGTACATGTGTGTGTATGCGTGTGTACGTGTGTGTACGTGTGTGTGTATGCGTGTGTACATGTGTGTACGTGTGTGAGTACATATGTGTGTACGTGTGTGCATATGTGTGTGTGCATGTGTGTGTGTGTGTGTGTGTGTGTGTGTGTGTGTGTGTGTGTGTGTGTGTGTGTGTGTGTGTGTACATGTACAGTACATGTGTGTACGCGTGTTTGTGCGTGCGCATGTGTGTGTGTTTACATGCATGTGTACGTGTTTGTGTTTGTGTACAGCTGTACGTACATATGTACACCCCTTGTTTGCACGCTTGTCATGTGCCATCCACACATGCCATCCCCCTTCAAATCGACTGGACAACATCTTGTTGCTGCTCTCCCATGAGGTCAGGAGAGGTATTGTAGGTATTGTGAACAGTCTGCCTTTCACATGGGATGCTCTCTTCTCTTATGGAAGTGGTTAGTTAGATTTTGGAGCTTCCATTCAGTCCCAGAAGAGATAAATGTGACTCTTCACTCAAAGGTTGCTTTCTTGTGTGCTCTTTGACATCCATTGGTGAGAGCCATACAAGTGTGCATACTAAGCTTATACTTAATTGCCATACAAATTTGTACGTACGAATGTAATGACACACTGCACTCTCGCACATGTATACATATATATACTTGGAGTCACACATGCACACACACACACTACATACATGTATACATGCACATCAATGCAAGCATGTACACACACACACACACACACACACACACACACACACACACACACACACACACACACACACACACACACACACACACACAAAAGACACAGACAGATACACACACACACACACGCACACACACACACAGATACACACACGCACACACACACACACACACACACACACACACACACACACACACACACACACAGACACACACATGCAAGCACACACACATGCTAACACAGACACACACACATTCAAACACACGCACACACACACACACACACACACACACACACACACACACACACACACACACACACACACACACACACACACACACACACACACACAGACACGCACACACACAAGTGCATTGTTACACATGAGAGAACAACAGCCGCAATGGGTATTGTGACCATCACTCACATCACCTCGGAGACCCTCTATGAGACCCCAAACATGAAGTGTGTACGGAAGTGGCTCCATTCCATACTCAGGCCTGTATCAACTTCCTACGCTTACAAATATGGTCTGATTCCTGCATTGGGATGGGTCAGTCCCCTACATGCATAGGTATGTGCTGATCAAATCTCCACACTTGTATGGTCGGTTCCTTGCAAACACGTAGATCTAATCCCAATGTTTCTACATATGTACATACGTATACACTCCTTTATCCTTTCATGTGTGCCTCAATTGACCACATATGCAAGGATCAAATCCTCACACTTCTAGTGTGTGTCCCAATAGGTACCCTACGCATAGATCAAGCACTTACACCTGAGTTCTGTCCATCCAAATTGTAATCTCGCAATAAGAATCCATTGTGAGGCCATAGTGGTGCACCATAGAAGTGTCATGAATGGCTCCATTAGGCCTTAAGACCGGGTGGACAGGATGTGAATCAGACGCATTGTTGAGCAAAGCCAGGTGAATTGTAAGGTCGTTGCACACTCACTTTGTAGCCAGTGCCACAGCTAGGTACGGAGAGATCAGTACCAACCACAATACCACCCAGGAGATAGTTATAGTCCACTGCTACCGGAGGCACCGAGCGTGGTGTTTGTCTTGTTGGTCCATCACTAACGGAAGTACTTGGTAAGTGAGCATATGTTGTGTTTATCTACTGTTACCAGAGTTACTGAGGATAGCTTATCTTCTGTTTGCCTTGATATCTACAAAGTGTTAAAATTTTATATGCTCTGCAACTTGTTGCACATAGCTCCCAGGTGATGTTGTGGAAACTGTTGGTACTTTGAGAGGCTTTTGTGATAACTTCAGTTATGTTCAGCTGTTTTGTGGTTGAAAGTTTACATTTCTTTACCTCTTAACATAACACTTAGTTGCTATAAACAGCTGAAATGTTCTGTATGGGTCAATGAAAGTACTAGTGTAAGGTTCTAACAGTTGATAGTACGCTACTTTAGTCCACCAGTACGGGAGGTGCTACGTACGTATGTGTAGTGTGTGTTGTGTTAGTCCACCAGTACTGGAGATCCTGTGTACTCCAGGTCTGGTGCGTGTTTTGTTGGTCTACTGTTAGTGGAGTAGCTCCAGATTGGCATGATTGTAGTGTGTCACTGCATGTGTACGTACGTATACAAACTTACGGTCTACAGAAACACTGTTGCTACTACAGTACATACGTACTGTTCTCAATGGTAGTATGTGTACTGTTAGTGGAAGCTACCATAACACTGTGCCTATATGAATCTGTTGTATTCCCCCCCCCCCAGCAGGTTGGAGTGGTCACAGGTGAACGGCTCTGGTTGAGATTGTATTTCTGCTCTTTTGTTTGTTGAAGAAGTTCTTGGTGAATTCAGACCATGTCTGTAGCTGCTGCATTGATAACGGCGTTGTTCATCATGGGACCTTCTACCACCATCATTTGTGGGGAAGTGATAGAGGTGCTTCTGGTGCTGTTGGAGGGTCCAGTGAATGCTACAGCGGAGACCAGTGCTTTGGCTGTCGAGCATGTCAACAACAATGACGACATTCTCCCCAGTGACCGGCTACAAGTCGTACCCAGGTATTTGAAGGTACGTACGTATGAGAGAGCTGATGAGTTATGAAGAGCTGCATGTGCAACTCATGCAGTGTACACCACTCACTGCATGAACAAACACATACACACACAAACACATGCAAACACACACATGCAAACACAGACACGCACATGCAAACACAGACATACACACATGCAAACACACACACATGCAAATACACACAAATACACACATACACACACACACACACACACACACACACACACACACGCACACACACATGCAAACACACACACATGCAAACACACACACACACACACACACACACACACACACACACATACACACACACACACACACACACTGACTTGTCCTAATGCTGAAACACCTTTGTCCGTACGACCACACACAAGCACGCACACACACATGCAAACACACACACATGCAAACACACACACACACACACTCACACACACACACACACACACACACACATGCAAACACACACATGCAAACACACACATGCAAACACAGACACACACACACACACACACACACACACACACACACACACACACACACACACACACACACACACACACATGCAAACACACACATGCAAACACACACACACACACACACACACCTACACTTGAAGTTATATTTATACCTTTCCTCCTATGCATACATAGTGTTCTTCAGTTGATGTGATCCAAGAACTATTGGACTTTGAAGCTAGTTGCTCTGATAATTCTTCGGTATTTTGTGGGAGAATGGTCATTTCTGGAGGATGTACACTGCATTCAGAAGTGATCTCTCTGTTATCGAGTCAATTGGATGTGATACAAGTTAGTGTGTGCAGTGAGTGTGAGTGTGCGTTTGTGGGTGTGTGTGTGCAGTGAGTGTGAGTGTGTGCAGTGAGTGTGAGTGTGCGTTTGCGGGTGTGTGTGTGCAGTGAGTGTGTGTGCAGTGAGTGTGAGTGTGTGTTTGTGGGTGTGTGTGTGCAGTGAGTGTGAGTGTGTGCAGTGAGTGTGAGTGTGCGTTTGCGGGTGTGTGTGTGCAGTGAGTGTGTGTGTGTTTGTGGGTGGGTGTGTATGTCTGTTCGTGTATGTCGGTGCATTCCTCTTCCTCTTTCTTGTGTGTGGTAGCACGTTAGCACCTTACGTCTGCTGTCTGTCCTCCTCAGATAAACTACCTTCCTCTTGGTCCTACTCTGGGGAAATCGGTTGCTGGTGGCAACTATTTCACTCTTTTGGAAACTGTTGACAGTGTCATTTTGACTCAACTGGCCTTACTTCAGGCACTTGGAGCAAAAGAGGTTACTGTACTAGTTGAGGAAGAACCTTCCTGTATTGATGTGAGTACGTGAATGTGTGGTGTGTGTTTGTGTGTGTGTGTGTGTGTGTGTGTTTGTGTGTGTGTGAGTGAAAGTGAGTGTGAGTGAGTGTGAGTGTGTGTGTGTGTGTGTGAGTGTGAGTGTATGTTTGTGTGTGTGATTGAATGTGATGAGTGTGAGTGAGTGAGTGTGTGTGATATGTGTGTTTTTATGTGTGAGTATGTGTGTTTGTGTGTGTGTGTGTGTGCATGTCTGATAGGTACTAGTGCACAATGGGCTGTCTCAATAGCTCAATGTATTGGACCACATGATTCAAGCCTTCAATGCATTATTGTAAGCCTTCCTCCTCATAGGGCTGGAACTCAGTTGGGAATTTGACCTCTCTTGTGTTTGGGATAGAAGCAGCAGTGGTCTTTCTGAAGGATGGACCCAATGTGACACAGACTATGCAGGATTTGACAGTGAGAGACACTGTGTGTGTGTGTGTGTGTGTGTGTGTGTGTGTGTGTGTGTGTGTGTGTGTGTGTGTCTGTCTGTCTGTCTGTGTGTGTGTGTGTGTGTGTGTGTGTGTGTGTGTGTGTGTGTGTGTGTGTCTGTGTGTGTGTGTGTGTGTGTGTGTGTGTGTGCGTGTGTGTGTGTGTGTGCGCGTGTATGTGTGTGTGCGCGTGTGTGTACATATGTGTGTGTGTGTGTGTACATATGTATGTGTGCATGTATGTGTGTTGTGTGTGCGTGCGTGTGTGTGTGTGTGTGTGTGTGCGTGCGTGCGTGTGTGTGTGCTGGCATACTTGGGTGGCTGGGTGGGCTCATTGACATTCTTGTCTGTATGTTGGTGGTGCCTGGTGACCAGCATGGAGAAGAACCTGTATTATGCAAACTCTGAAGGGGTAGGTATTGTCCTCTCAAGGTTGCCGATTGTACTGTTGTGGTATGCTTTGGAGCGTGTCAGAAATTCACCGGATACCTGGGATAGCTACCTGCAGCTGAAGGACTGTTGACATTCCTGTAAAC
>OZ026557.1:4858965-4888965 GCA_964020155.1 Chondrilla cf. caribensis | reverse complement strand
TGCCTTCCAGACAAGAAAGATTCGTCTCAAGGGAATCAACGAATCACCTCAAGTCTCCCTAGCATCCTACATTTTTGCCTTTTCGCTGTTCGCCTATGTAGTGACTGCCTACCTCACTAGACCGAAGCAGATACTAGCACTTGGTATTGTCGGGTCTGTTCTCTTTGGATCAGCTTCACTTATTCTGTCTGTTATATTCATTCCAAAGGTGTGTGTGTGTGTGTGTGTGTGTGTGTGTGTGTGTGTGTGTGTGTGTGTGTGTGTGTGGTGTGTGTGCGTGTGTGTGTGTGTGTGTGTGTGTGTGTGTGTGTGTGTGTGTGTGGTGTGTGTGCGTGTGTGTGTGTGTGTGTTGTGTGTGTGTTGTGCATGCTTGCAAATGTGTGGGGTGTTAGTGTAAAGTACGTATGTATACATGTACTTGCATTTGAGTCTGAACATGTCAACACAACAACCATTTCAATTACTACTTCCTCTGTAATTCTCTCCTGTTCCTTACAACAGTTCTACATCATAGCCACGAGGAAGGGGGTCAACGAGAACGCAACGTTTGACACAGAGGAAGGGATAGACGGCCTAAGGAAGGCAACGCTGGCAGCGATGGAGAGCGAGCTACAACAGCTGCGAAGTGAACTAGCCGAATGTAGAGTGAGTGCCTTCCACCTGCTTCCTCGCAACATAACTGCATTACATACAGTACATTATGCACACTACAGTATGTACAGTGGAACCCCTACTAAAGACCTCTCCCAATAAAGGACACCATAGAAATTACCTCCCTACAAAGGACATGTTCTAAGGCACCAAAAGTAGACTTTCCTATAGTGTTAATACATTTTTCACCTCTGAAGAGTGGACAACCTCTCTACAGTGGACAAAAAAGCTGGTCCCAATGTGTCCTTTATAGAGAGGTTCCCCTGTATAGTGTATAGAGTATCCTGGAGGTTTTTTGTCCTGATTTTGTATTAACTTGAAGGTTAAAGTCTAATGTTTTGACATTTTATATCGCTGAACCAAACCAACTTTACTCGAGTGGTCCAGTTAGTACTCCCCTCTCCACGCCCTGCCTGTGGTTGTGCAGGGTGGAGTCCTTTAACAGGATTTCGACAATGTCGGACAGTTGACGCATACAGACAACTGAATTCTCAGTTTTGCTCTAGTATTGGGGTCACCTGTTTCGCTGGCTTATTTTGTTTCTGTAGAACAACATGCGCAGACAATCAGCTGCCTCGCGATTGACTGCCGGACGGCACAGATCTGGGACAAACCCTCCCATGGTGGAGATCAACCAGGAATCCCAAACAAGTCTTACTATCATTGAAGAGTGAACTTGAACCTGCTAGCTCTTGATCAGTGTGTGTGTAATTATTGTTCAATTACGTATCCTCCGGGTGTTGTAATAATATTTTAGTCCTCAATAACATTGTTATTGTATGTTAACAATGAAAAAGATGATGGAGATCGATTTTTTCGAATCTGGACTAAAGATGTAGTTTGGCTAAGTCTATCTGATGGCACATTTCCTTTTCAACTCTGTTATTTTTGTCCTGAGTTCTGGCTTAAAAACTGCCATTTTGACTGCATGTTGATTGCAGTACAGTAATTGCTTATTTAATGGGTTGTCATTACAGCATTTGGAAACTCGCGTGTATCCGGAAAGGCATGCACGCGAGGAAGTTCCACCGCGGGTGTGCACGAGGCGTTGCTACTGTTGCACGTGATCCACTAAACATGGCTACTAACGACGATTCCCTAATATCGGACGAAGAGGATATTGACTCGGACCTACAGTATGACCTCCAAAGAACAATTGTAAGTAATTGTACACATGGACCCTGTATTTTGTGTATCGTATTAACCTAGTCGGGTAGAGCGGTACAACTAGGAATTGTTAGCCTTGAACTCTTAGCACGCATACTCAAGTCTAGCCCAACGTTCAATTATCGGAGGGACCTGTCCATATGTCAGTGTTGAATACGTGTGTCTAGGACACCCTCCACCCTCCCGACCCTTCATTGTAATACATGTGGATGTGGGTGACGTACCTATAATATGTACCAAGGTGGGTGGATGGGTATATAGGTAGGTAGGTAGGTAGGTAGGTAGGTGGGTAGACTTGATGCCCCCACCCTCCCAGGAGATGTGCTTGCTGGCACTGTAGCTGCCCCCCAATTCATGTCCATCCTTGACAGATCCCTTTATGTGCAGGGACAGTGAAGGCTGGTGTGCTGACAAATGGAGTGGTGTGCTCTCACTCAATTGTGTTGTGTTGCACTTCCGGCATATGTGTCTGTGCCTTGTGTACCACATTCCTCCTTGTTCCTCCATCGCAGTGGTGATCTCTGCCTTGTGTACCACATTCCTCCTTGTTCCTCCATCACAGTGGTGGTCTCTGTCTTGTGTACCACATTCCTCCTTGTTCCTCCATCACAGTGGTGATCTCTGTCTTGTGTACCACATTCCTCCTTGTTCCTCCATCACAGTGGTGATCTCTGTCTTGTGTACCACATTCCTCCTTGTTCCTCCATCACAGTGGTGATTCGAGCTTGTTGTACGTACATGTACTGATCTACATACGTAATCTTCCAATTTTGCTCTTTAGATGTTCGGCCAGTTTAGTCGGCTTTCTGACTTTGCAAAGAGCTATGGAGAAGGGTTGAGGAGGAGAGCGGAGTCCGATGTGTCTGGTAGCTCAACCAATGCCCGCACTCCCCGTTCCAGGCTGTACACGGGGAGAAGGAGGATCAAGAAGTATTTCATCAGCTTTTGGGGCGGTATGTTGAACAGTTTGTGTGTGTGTGTGTGTGTGTACAACTACGCACTTGCATATTGCCTATGTTTGCACACCATCATTTTGTTCTCCACTTGGTTAAACCAGCCTTCAAGCGTGTTATTCTCCCCAACATTGCCGAGTGGCTGTACCTGATTGCACTGGCTGTACTGATGGCTGTACTCAGCTATCTCTTGGACCTGCTCATTGAACAGTTTGGGACAGGTGTGTGTGTGTGTGTGTGTGTGTGTGTGTGTGTGTGTGTGTGTGTGTGTTTAAGTGTGTGTGTGTGTGTGTGCGTGCGTGCGTGCATGCGTGCGTGTATCAGCACACATATGTATTCACAGTCACACACGCAATACACCCAAGACATGTAGTACTCAGTATTAATCAGTCCACCTATCTTATTCAGCTCACCAGAAGTTTTTCCGCCTGAGTGATCACCCTCTTGGGCAGTACTGCCTGTGGGTCTTGTTCTCGGTGGTGTTCGTTCTGTTCTCGGTTGGATTCTGCCAGATCATTTCAGTGAACGCCTTAGGTTGGTGGTAGTGGTGTTGGAGGTGATGGTGTTGGTGGTAGTGGTGTTGGAGGTGTTGGTGGTGGTGGGATGTTATGTAATCTGTTTCATTTATTATGGTGTTGTATGCATGTGTAGTACTGTACATATAGTACACGTATGTTGTACAGTGTGTAGGACTGTAATTAAAATATTGTATACAGTTTTAGCAGTGTATGTATATTTTGTATTGTAAGTATAATATGAATGTACATGCGTATCTATATTATTGTGCATTTTACATATACACTGGGGTATAGTGTACTATAGTATACATTATTATGTATGTATCCACGTGCAATGTACGTGTGTACAGTATGCAGTATGAACGTATATACATATGTGCAGTACAAATTGCTTAGTGAGTACCCTGGTTAGTACCTACTCATGTTAATACACACACTTCACTCAGTCCCTAGCTCATGTACACCATGTCAACTAGTACTGATAGTTAGTACCTCTGATAAGAAGTACAGATTTGGTGTCCTCTTCGAGGTGCTTACTAAGCAAGTCAGATTGTATAATTATAATATTTTTCCTTTTGTGTACAAACAAAAATTGTTTTCTCGAAGTGTGGTATTCTGATTAATCGATATCCCCTGCTACGTAGGTTCCGGTATACCTGAAATGAAGACCATTTTGAGAGGGATTGAACTGCACGATTATCTTCAATTCCGCACGTTGATAGCCAAGTTTGTAAGTTGTACTCGTTTGAGTGTGTTTGGGCTTTTGGATCAGGAATCTTAGTGAAGTGTGTGTATTAATGTGGGCAGCCTCCAGCTTTGAATGTTACTTTTCAAGGCACCCACAAATACAATGTACACAAATCAATACAACGACCATTGTCTGATAATGTATAAGTGATTGCTTATGAAAAGCTTGCATGACGTTTGTTTTTACACGATATGATATTCAGTTTGTGTTATTCGATATTGACCAATATCTTTGGTTATTTGTCGTTATTGATATTATTATCGCCACCTACGTACATATTTACATAGGTTGTCTGTTTTGCTCTTGTCTGTACAGGTTGGCCTAGCAGCTGTGGTGGGGAGCAGTATACCTGTTGGTGAGTTGAGTGAGACAGGTGGCTCTTTGAGGAGCAGGGCCATATCATGACATATCATGTCTATTGATGTTGTACATCCGCACCTGTACCACCAACACACTCACACCTGTACACACACACTAACACACTCACCAACACACACAACGGCACATCCTCACCAACACATTCACATCAACACACCAACATCACCACGTCCACACTGACACACCCACATCAACACACCAACACACTGACACACCCACATCAACACACCAACATCACCATGTCCACACTGACACACCCACATCAACACACCCACACCACCCACACCAACACACTGACACACCCACATCAACACACCCACACCACCCACACCAACACACTGACACCCACATTAACACACCCATATGTTTACAGTATTATTAATTCCATGCATGTTCCTTCAGGGAAGGAAGGCCCATTTGTTCACATCAGCTCCATCTTAGCCCATCAAATGGGGAAGCTCATCACACACTTCAACAAGAGCATATATGTAAGTATTGTGACATACCTGTGGTGCTACATGTGGGTCTGGGTATGGTGCTACACGTGGGTCCGGGTATGGTGCTACACGTGGGTCTGGGTATGGTGCTACACGTGGGTCTGGGTATGGTGCTACACGTGGGTCCGGGTATGGTGCTACACGTGGGTCTGGGTATGGTGCTACACGTGGGTCTGGGTATGGTGCTACACGTGGGTCTGGGTATGGTGCTACACGTGGGTCTGGATATGGTGCTACACGTGGGTCTGGGTATGGTGTTACTATTGGTCTTTTTCATCTGCACAGAATGAAGGACATAGTTATGAGTTGTTGGCAGCCGCATGTGCGCTTGGTGTTTCCAGCAACTTTGCTGCTCCAATTGGAGGTGTGTTATACTTGGGAGATGAAGTGTACGTACAAGTGTGATTGGCATTTCCAATCAAAATCCCATTATCACAATTTTATTTCGATTCGAATTCAAGTCCAATTTCCAAATGTTGACAATTTCCACTTCCCACATTTCATTCTTGAGTCCCACTTCCATTTCACACTCCTAGTCCCCATTTCCAATTCAATTTCTATGTTTTTGTCTCCTAACATGTGTTTACCAATGTAAAGTTCACACCTGACACTGCTCAGTCAGCAACTTTCTCTTGTTATCCACTACTCACTAATAACAGGATTTCTTTGTTAACCTTTATCTGTACGTACAGTGTGTAAGAGTATACGTAGGTAGTACTCCAACTGGAGAGTATACTGTAGTAGAGCTTGGTGGTGGCTGTAGAGTGTACAGTGGTGTTGGTAAAGGTAGAGTGTACAGTGGTGTTGGTAAGATAGAGTGTATAGTGGTGTTGGTAAGGGTAGAGTGTACAGTGGTGTTGGTAAGGGTAGAGTGTACAGTGGTGTTGGTAAGGGTAGAGTGTATAGTGGTGTTGGTAAGGGTAGAGTGTATAGTGGTGTTGGTAAGGGTAGAGTGTACATGGTGTTGGTAAGGGTAGAGTGTACAGTGGTGTTGGTAAGGGTAGAGTGTACAGTGGTGTTGGTAAGGGTAGAGTGTACAGTGATATTTGTTGGTTAAGATAAAGTGTACGTTGGTGTTTAGTGGTGACAGTGTGTGTTTGTTGGTGGGGGTAGAATGTGCTGTATGAGTACTTAAACTGTGTTTAGTATGTTGTGCCTTTCTTGTGCTTATCCACTGTAGGAGTGCTATTCTCTATCGAGGTAACCTCGACATATTTTGCTGTGAGGAACTACTGGAGGGGCTTCTTCGCTGCAGTGATTGGGGCCTTCTTGTTCAGACTGATTTCAGTTTGGTTCACACCCGATGAAGGTGTGTGTGTGTGTGTGTGTGTGTGTGTGTGTGTGTGTGTGTTTGTGTGTGTGTGTGTGTTTGTGTGTGTGTGTTTGTGTGTGTGTGTGTGTGTGTGTGTGTGTGTGTGTGTTTGTGTGTGTGTCCGTATGCATGTGTACACACACAGTGCAGGATATAAAACATACGTATTCTCTACTCCAGAAACCATCACTGCTTTGTTCAAGACATCTTTTGCCATCGATTTCCCATTTGACGTTTATGAATTGCCGGTGTTTGCTTTGATTGGGTGAGACCATGTAGCTATCTCAATGAATATTGTTAACTTGTGTTGTGTATCATTATAGTCCCCAACATACCCTTGTGGAATACCACTGTGATCCAACACACATTGTTGTTGTGCCTGCCGTTGTGGTGACCTTTGACCTTTGCACTAATTATTGTGAAAACACAACAAATGCCTCTCACATGACCATTAGGCCACTAATGGGTACTTCTCCAACAGGCAACAGCTGTGGTGGTCTGGGTCATATGATCACTAATCATTTGTACCATGTGACAGGCTGAAGCCACAATGTGGACCACATCTGATCACCCAGAGCCTTGATGTTGTGTACAGTAGGTATTGTTAGTCATATGACTGAATGAATATGTTATTATAATGTTGTTCTGAAACTGATACTCTTTCAATTGCTTGTTGATTCTACTGTCTTCATTGTGTAGACTCCTTTGTGGACTGTTGGCTGCTCTGTTTGTCTATTTTCATCGCAAGTGTGTTTTGTGGTTGAGAAAGTACAGGAAGAAGTTGAAAATACTCGATAAAAGGTCAATTTGTGTGTGTGTGTGTGTGTGTGTAGGGTGTACCACAATCATGCTTATGATTGTACATACATGCGTATATCATGTATGTGTTATATGTGTATTGTACATGTCCAATTCCACGCAAGAAGACAAAAAGAACAAGTCCACATTATGATTTCACCAGTTATATTTCTTGGATTGTTCACTGTAGTGTTTTCATCTACCCTACCTTGGTAACTGTTATCATAACAACAGTCACCTTCCCCGCAGGAACCGGCCAGTACCTTGGTGGTGAGGTGAGTATTTGTGAATTATCGCATTTTGATCTTTATCCTTCTCCACGGTAAGTGGTGTGTGTGTGTGTGTGTGTGTGTGTGTGTGTGTGTGTGTGTGTGCGCGTGTGTGTGTGTGTGTGCGTGTGTGTGCGTGTGTGTGTGTTTATGTGTGTATGTGTGTGTATATAGTATTGTATTCAATTACCTGGATAGCTACAGTATGTTCTGATATATGTACAGTTAACCGTCAAAATGTGTACGTATATAGCTAAGTTTTTCTGTGTTGTTTTCCAGATGGGTATGTACGTAATTAGCAGTTTCGTATTAGTATCATCACATTTCATTCCAAGTCAACTTTACAGTACAAAGACACCTACGGTACATATGTTCATGTATGCATGTATTCATGTATAATGTTACACGAGTGTGTTGTAGGCTTAGCATGCACCTTGTTGTGGTATTAAACCACTACTGAAACTAAAGACTGATCCATCTTGTAGATTCTTGGTAGCCGTCAGTGGCGCAAACATTGTGTCTCCCAAAGTGAAGGGTTTGTCTGACACTTGGAGTGCATAGCAATCACCTCCTTTAACCTTTGTCACTAGCTTAGTGTTCTTATACTCTCCATTGGGTTCTCTTGAGAATGCCTGCCCACTGCCAGGCGGTGCTTCCCATGGTGGTCCCTTTGTTTGTTGTGGCTGTGAGTGTGGAGTGGAAGGAGTGAGTGTGGTGGAAGGAGTGTGTGGTGAAATGTTGTCTGTGTGGTGATCGTGGTGGTGTTTGTTTGTGTTATGGGATGGCTGCCACACTATGGGATGGTTGCTATGCCATGGGATGGTTGCCATGCTGTGCATGTGTGTGAAGAGATAACATTCAATGACCTCTACAAAATACCTACATTTAAACATTTTTTTTCTTTTTTTTCATGCATACGATCACCAGTGTAGCAATTAATTCCCCAGTGTAGCAATAATTTCCTCATGATAACAATTACATAATTCCCCAGTGTAACAATTATCCCCCCAGGGTAACAATTATGTAATTCCCCAGTGTGACAATTATCCCCCCAGGGTAACAATTATGTAATTCCCCAGTGTGACAATTATCCCCCCAGGGTAACAATTATGTAATTCCCCAGTGTGACAATTAATTATTGATCATGCAGTGTGACAAGTGTGTAGGTCCCTAGTGTAACAAGTGATCCCCAGTGTCACAAGTGATCCCCAGTGACACAAGTGATCCCCAGTGACACAAGTGATCCCAGTGACACAAGTCCGTGCAGCACTTCAGTCACAACTCACAGTGAATTTGACCGTTGGCAGACCTCCGTTATCCACCGTCACGGTCAATATATGGACGGATGGCTTTAGTGATGCAAGATTCACTGCCATCAGTAACATCTCATTGTAGTCGGGATAGTCGTACACTAGTATGGATTCTGAGGGTGATGAAAAGAAAGGACCTCCTTCAATAGTGGACCCTCTCACATGACTATCATGTGACTTCATCGACTGTGGTACTTATCCATTTGATAAGCATTGTGAACGTATGTATGTACAAAATACTACACATATTGTACACTGGCGGGTGTGTGTAGTGTATTTCAGTGTGTAGGTACACGGGTGTACTGTTTATACAGTGTTCACAGGGAATGAATGGCAGTTTTCAACTCTTCAGAGGTACCATACATTTGTCATAGATAGAGTGTGCACTAATGCTGAACACTTCACTGGACAGAGAGACTCACTATTTGGCAATATTTGATCCGTTGCAAATTTGTCTCCCATGTTGACAAGTGCCAATTTGCTGAAGTTGCTTGGCTGGACTATATGGTTTTCCACCAAGAGAAGTGCTAGACCCGTTGGTTCCAACTGGGACTAAGTAATTGTATGTAGAATGTTTTAAGTGTGTGTGTGTGTGTGTGTGTGTGTGTGTGTGTGTGTGGTACAGTGTGTAGTAGTGTAGGCATGTGGTACAGTGTGTACTTCAGTGACTTACACAATTGTATCCCAGCGCTTGTTCAATCTGACACTGAATGTATGTAGCCAATTGCGGGAACCTGACGTATTGTGGAGCTTCACCAGTGATAGTTAGTCTCCCACTTACAGAGAGGCTTGTAACACTGTCAGTCTCTCTAGTCTGTGTATCTTCCTGGACAATTCTCTTCAAGGGATCTAGTTCAGGCTGGGGAAACACTTGGTATTTTTGCCTGGGTCTCCTGGTATAGACTGCTGTACTTCTCCTCTTAAATAGCCTTCTGAACATAGCTCTGTGAGATGTGGGATTCTACAGGAGTGTACACTTAGACTTGAAGGGCTCTCCCAACGTAGTGCTGGTGGACTGATATACAGAGAAAACTGTGTATCGTTATGTTGTCACCTGTTATATACGTGTACGTACCTACATACTTACGTGCTATTAGCTAGATCACATGGTTGTGACCTCTTCAAGGGTACCTTCCCTGGGAATGTTTGTGATATCATTATCACTTAGGTAGTATTAAGTATGAATATCATACATATGTATATTATGGATATGTGACTGTGTGTGTGGGTGCGCGTGTGTGTGTGTGTGTGTGTGTGTGTGTGTGTGTGTGTGTGTGTGTGTGTGTGTGTGTGTGCGTGCGTGTGATCACATTGTATAGGATGTTCACACATGTACACTGTACCTCCACGTGTGTGTACATGCAGTTGTAGTCAATACAGTCGACTGAAGTACGTATGTGCAGTATACATTGCAATGTATAATTCTATGTGTGTGCATTATATGAGACGTACAGTGTGTACAGTATAAGATGTTTACTGTGTAAGTACAGACAACCTTTTTGTGTTGTACAGTACATGTACATATATGTACATGTCCATTATTTTATATTGTTCTCTGTCTTTGCATTGACTCACTCTAATCAGTACGAACAAGTGTTATAAACATTATCACTAATTTGATCATTTTGCTGAAATAACAGTGATCATAGTAAAGTTACAAATTGAAATCAATCTTAAAATAAACATGAAGTCATAACAATGAGATAACACGCGCGCACACACTCATGTACATTTGGTATACTCAATAGTTACAAAAGAATGTTTTTATGGCTACATAAAAGGGGATGAATTCTAAAGTTTGTTCAGTCGAGTGTTTGTTGTTCTGTCAAGTGTTTGTTGTTCAGTCAAGTGTTTGTTGTTCAGTCAAGTGTTTGTTGTTCAGTCAAGTGTTTGTTGTTCAGTCAAGTGTTTGTTGTTCAGTCAAGTGTTTGTTGTTCAGTCAAGTGTTTGTTGTTCAATGATGTGTTTGTTGTCACTTCCAAAGATTTTCAATTCAGACAATGTCTGGATTGATGAAGGAGAGAGTTAGGCCATTCTTTTGTGCTTCGTTGTACTTCTCTGCTGATAAGGCCTTGTAGACTATATCACTCTCGAACTTGCTGTTGGATGTTGAATACTTGGACTCTATTAGCACATACGTGCCATCACCGCACTGTGTTGTCAGATGTATATCTGTCAACTCATTATTTCCATATGGAGGAAAAAAAACTTGGCCATTCTTGCTATCACTCTTGGGAAAGTCCTGGGAACTTGTTGACTGCACAGTGGGAATAATAACAACAAATCACCACATGACTGAAATTTGCATGCAATGATGTCATTGTTCCATCCCCCCACATTAATACTGTTTGGGAGCTTCCCTTGGAAATCACCTACAATATTGCATCATACCTACTCTGTCTTTCTGTTATTGTTTACACAATAGTGCAAACGTAGTTGCAAGGGGATGCTCTCAATGAATATCATGTTACATACTCACTTTGAACGACACCACAGGCTCTGTGTCCTTGGCACTTGGATCCACTGTTAGTAGGTAGAAGTGGTCTACAGCGCTGAGGTTCAGTGCCATGATAACATACTGGTTGGTATCCTCAAACTGGTACATGAACAGTGATCCTAGAGTGGATAGGGTGCAACGTACAAGAGTGAACTGCTACGTAGGTTACCACTAATGATTGTCATAATTCATTATGTACACAGGTTGTGTGTGTTTGTATGTATGGGATTGTACTGTTGGTAAGCTGTAAGTGTATGTTTGTGCGTGCATGTGTGTGTGTGTGTGTGTGTGTGTGTGTGTGTGTGTGTGTGTGTGTGTTGTGTGTGTGTGTGTGTCTGCACGTACGTGTGTTAAGAATTCTCACTACACCAACATCACTATGTATTGCTCATATACTCACTGCTAGTCCAGATTTGACTTGTAGCAATGCCTGAAGGATATTCAGTGTAGTTGACTGTCCCGTCCACAGTTGATGGTAGTAATGGGTAGTATTGATGAGTTGGTCCGTTTACGCTGAGACTCGTGAGGAATGTTTGCTCCCAGTATTGAGGGTTCGGGTTCTATAAAAGTACATATTTATGTATGTAGACTTGATGTGTCAATATCTGTCACCCCGGGTGTGTACTAGGGGATATACAATCCTATCCTCCCTGGGTACAGTATGTACATATATACACTCAGCTAAGTTGGTTGCAAGGGTTTGTGCTAACACACACACACTGTGTATGCAAGATGTGTGTACACTCTTTTACACACAACTCACTGTAGTATCTTTTTTAAGAAGAGGGTTAGCATTGATAACCTGGGTGATCTGGTGGAGAGCGTAGGGATAGTCATTCCTCAGGTGATCAAAATCTATACGAGGGCAGGTCACCCCCAGCACCGTGAACTGTGAACTAGATGGGAGTGGTCTTTGATGCCTTTCAGGGTGCTGGACGTCACTACCAGTGCCTGAGTCAGAATCATTCCCAGGGTGTCCAGGATTCACTCCCTCCACCATCGCTGTTGCTTCACCCTCTCTAGTTGGCGGTCGTAGTTGACTGCTGCCTGAATCTCCACCATGCTGGAATTGGTGACTGTTGTGACTGGTGACTATGTTCTCTGTTCTCTCCCCTGTGGCTATTCCGGAAGGTGGATCATTCTTTGATCCTTTTCTCCTGAACCAACTGCGTATTTTCTTCATATTTCGGAGTCTTGAAACCCACTTGAATCTCTCTATCTCTCAATTTCGTATCTAGTTTTCGAGGTTCAAGCCCCTGCCTATTTATACTATTTTGCCGTTGCATCTTTGTTAGCGGTTGCTAATTATTCTGATGTCATTATAACTGACCCAGCTAATTACGTATATTACGAGGTGTCAAATTCCCCGTGTGCCGTTAAAGGTTGCAATGTGTACTGGTAAACTTTCAGTAGTACTGTAACTGTACGTAACTGTACCCCTGGTGAGTCTTGAACAGCGGGGATTCCAGCATGGCTGTGTGTGGTATGGCTCAGTGTGTGTGTGTGTGTGTGTGTGTGTGTGTGTGTGTGTGTGTGTTTGTGTGTGTGTGTGTGTGTGTGTGTGTTTGTGTGTGTGTGTGTGTGTTGTGTGTGTGTTGTGTGTGTGTGTGTGTGTGTGTGTGTGTGTGTGTGTGTGTGTGTTGTGTGTGTGTGTGTGTGTGTGTGTGTGTGTTGTGTGTGTGTGTGTGTGTGTGTGTGTGTGTGTGTGTGTGTGTGTGTGTGTGTGTGTGTGTACATGTGATGTGTGTTTGTGTGCTTTGTATATTGTATCATACATCTATCATGATTATGTGTGTCAAGTATCAATTTCAACCTTATTCACTCAAGTTGTCACCGTATTATCCAACAATACACACCATTCGAATGGTAACCAGTAAACAACACGTCTTCACATTCAACTTGTGTAAAGCAGTGCTTTCTGTCCCTTCTCACCAGTGGTGGGTGTCTTCACAGACAGTACGTATGTTGGTGCAGTAGGTATGTAGGTACAGCAGTGTGTGTACTGTTGCCACGATAGTGCGGTGGATGTGGTGTACCAACATATGTACTGTATGTACTGTCTTCACGGACAGTACATATTTTGGTGCAGTAGGTACGTAGGTACAGCAGTGTGTGTACTGTTGCCACGATAGTTGTTGCGACACATGATTTATTGCAATACATGAAATCCGAGATACAATATCGTACATTAGTGTGCTTTGTATCGCAGTGCAGTGGATTTTCGTAATGGCTGTTCAGACAATTCATTGTCCACTGCGCAATGACCTCTGACCTTTGATTAACCGACTGTCACAAGTCAATTGGTCAACTGTGGTACAGTAGGTACAACGTAGCTATGTAGTTAAGTACATCCGTTTGGGCCTTCCATGAAACTTTGCAGTATGCTGACCAATTAGTCTTTGAGAACCCGACTATCAGCTGAGAGAGCCACGAATGCATAGCAATCAACATTAGAACCATATGCAGTATCCTGATACAGAATACATGTACGTGTACGTATATTGTGATACAACCTACGTATGTACGTACGTATGTAATGTCATGAGACATATTTCCCAGTATTGTGGACACACTAATATATGTATGTGTGCAGTATCCTGATACAGAATACATGTACGTGTACGTATCTTGTGATACAACCTACGTATGTACGTACGTATGTAATGTCATGAGACATATTTCCCAGTATTGTGGACACACTAATATATGTATGTGTGCAGTATCCTGATACAGAATACATGTACGTGTACGTATCTTGTGATACAACCTACGTATGTACGTACGTATGTAATGTCATGAGACATATTTCCCAGTATTGTGGACACACTAATATATGTATGTGTGCAGTATCCTGATACAGAATACATGTACGTGTACGTATCTTGTGATACAACCTACGTATGTACGTACGTATGTAATGTCATGAGACATATTTCCCAGTATTGTGGACACACTAATATATGTGTGTGTGTACACCCAGTACACCCTTCTAGGAAGAGTGAGTTAGGGATTCTCAGTATGTATTTGCTATGTATTCCCTCCAGGATCCAGAACACTCTTCTCTGGAAAATAGATTTGTGATTCTCAGTATGATTTGTACACATCAAGTGATTCTCTTAGCATGTTTATGAACCCTAGTGTGTGAACACTTGTCCCCTGGTCCCGTTTTGTGGCTTCAAACAAGCTCTGTGTCTCTACATACTTGGTATAATACTGAGGGGGTAACACTCTCTGTGTGTGTACTTGGTATAATACTGAGGGGGTAACACTCTCTGTGTGTGTACTTGGTATAATACTGAGGGGGTAACACTCTCTGTGTGTGTACTTGGTATAATACTGAGTTACGTATATCCAATCTGTATGGACTGACATGTTCATGTCACGCCCGACCTGTACAGTACTGACACTCCCATGTCATGCCCGACCTGTACAGTACTGACACTCCCATGTCACGCCCGACCTGTACAGTACTGACACTCCCATGTCATGCCCGACCTGTACAGTACTGACACTCCCATGTCACGCCCGACCTGTACAGTACTGACACTCCCATGTCATGCCCGACCTGTACAGTACTGACACTCCCATGTCATGCCCGACCTGTACAGTACTGACACTCCCATGTCATGCCCGACCTGTACAGTACTGACTCTCCCATGTCACGCCCGACCTGTACAGTACTGACACTCCCATATCACACGCAACCTTCACATTATGGTTATAAAATTGCATTTTAAACTGGAAAAATCCTTTGAAGTGTCCCATACAATGGTGTAATCCTTAACATCCCTGCTTAGGTAATTGCTGATTACAGGTGATACTGTTTCATCATGGGGTAATCCTCTGGGAAATTCCCCAATGTAATTTGCTGAATGAGCTTTGCTAATGAGATTGTGCCATAACCTGCAAATACTTTAGATATGCTGGTTGACATGTAGGGTCCTCCTTTGGTAACCAGCCTCTCTGCCTAGTGGGGTAGCACACACATTGTACACTACACACAGTGGACACACCCCTTCATATACAGTCCAGAGTGGACACACCCCTTTATATATAGCACACAAAGTGGACACACCCCTTTATGTACAGTATGTATGTGGAGTGGGCGCGCCCCTTTATGTACAGTATATGGAGTGGACACACCCCTTTATGTACAGTATATGGAGTGAACACGCCCCTTTATGTACAGTATATGGAGTGAACACGCCCCTTTATGTACAGTATATGGAGTGGGCGCGCCCCTTTATGTACAGTATATGGAGTGGACACACCCCTTTATGTTCAATATGTGGAGTGGACACACCCCTTTATGTGCAATATGTGGAGTGGACACACCCCTTTATGTACAGTATGTGGAGTGGACACACCCCTTTATGTACAGTATGTGGAGTGGACACGCCCCTTTATGTACAGTATATGGAGTGGACACACCCCTTTATGTGCAATATGTGGAGTGGACACACCCCTTTATGTACAATATGTGGAGTGGACACACCCCTTTATGTACAGTATGTGGAGTGGACGTGCCCCTAAAAGGAGAAGAGCGATGCTATAATGACTTTATATGCCATTTGTCAATCGAATTTTGCCGGGTCAAGATTTGGGGCAGTGGGGACGGGCCCCCCCTTCACCTGACATCATTCACCTGACATCATTCACCTGACACCATTCACCTGACACCATTCACCTGACACCATTCACCTGGTGATTTTCTGCCACATGTCCGGTATGTGGGGTATGTTGGTGTATTTTTATAAGCTGTGAACAACTAATGAATAGTGACCAGGTTATGAAAATGAATGTTTTCAGAGTTCTAATCTTTCTGTAGTCCCTGTGTCCGTTTCTGTTTCATGGAAGCAGTCAACATCCTCGATCATCACTTGTCAACATGCCCTTCTTCTACCCTGCACTTGCTGCTGTTGTCCAATTCTTGTTGTAGGAAAAATGTGAAGCTTTCGTTTTCCTTTCGCTGTTTCCTCATCTCCCTTGCATTTACCTTCAATACAACTGGGTCAGAAAACTACCCTTATAGCAGGAATTGTATTTAGCAATTTTCAACAATTTCTGATTGCGGATTGACACTTCGGCGGTTGTCTCAATGACATTCATAGGATTGGATTGGATTGGATTGGATTGGATTGGGTTGGATTGGATTGGATTGGATTGGATTGAATTGGATTGGATTGGATTGGATTGGATTGGATTGGATTGGGTTGGGAAGCCTATTTATACAGGGGTAACCCCCAGTCAATGGCTACTATTCTAGGCACCTTGGGACAATACAATGCAACAAGCAGACAGAAACAACACAAAACCATGCAGAATCATTGAGTTGAATAAATGATGTATTGTTGATTCCCTACCCACACCATGTCGTTCACATGTGCGAAGTACAGTAGTAATGGATGCAGCAATCGAAAATCCAAAGTCGTGAACAGAGAGAATTTACGTATATCATGACTGAATTGGTCCTCTAATATTGGAGAGAACAATGAAATTATGTACACATTTCTCGATAGAGAATACAATGTCTGTCTTGATGGGTTTCTACTGTATGCGGCGGTTATCTCTTTGAATTGCCAATTCAGCGAAATAATTTCCTCACCAATATTCTCCTGTATATGATGTCATGTATTTGACTTCCCGGCTGTAGGAACTTCCCCTGGGCTTAGCTGAATGGTGTTGGAGTTGAAAATCCCGTCAGTGTTGCTCAACACTACCTTATTTGGCGACATTATGCGGAGTTATCTAGACTCCGCATTGAGATAACTTTCAGTTTATGCCCAGGTGGAGGCAGTGACCTTGTGATCATGGTAGCTGTTAGTGTCATTAGACTTGAAAGGCCCCTCACCTGCCAGCCCCTGTATGATGAAGCCCTCCATGTGACAGGGGCACTCACATGACTACATGATGGGTTTGTTCTCTGTCCTGTTTGGGACTCTTTTGTGTACACTAACCAATCATCCATGACACCACACATACATGCGTGTGCACACAACACACACAAGAATACACGTATGCAACACACACACACACACACACACACACACACACACACACACGCACACACACACACACACACACACATACGCACACACACACACACACACACACACACACACACACACACACACACACACACACATACACACACACACACACACATACACACACACATACGCACACACACACACACAGTTTCTGTGAGATGTATATCTCACTGATTGACAACTGGCTTCTTTTGAAGGAAAAAAATATTTGCAAATGAAATGTTCACAAATCCAAGGTCGTTTGCAAAAACTGCAAAAAAGGTAAAAAGCAAAATTGTCCTGTTGATGTTATGATATGGTGCAACATGACTTGTGACGTCACTGTTGAATGGATTATGATTGAGTACTAATTTGTGTGTACACCTGCAGCAACCCCCCCCCATCCCATATCTGTGTACACCCTGCAAACCCCCCATCCCATATCTTCACCTCATGTGGTCTGTAATTCAGTTCATGTGATCTCTGCCCACACTCAGTGGTGGGTCAATTAAAGAGAAGTCTGAGACTAATTGGTACTAATGGAGTTTTATGTAAATATTCTGTACTTTCCCAGTTGCAGAGGTCACAAGACCCCTGGTCTGCACTGAGCCCCTGTGTGTGTGTGAATGTGGTCTTGGAAGTGATGGCCTGGAGAGTCCCTTCCACTTCAAGGGTCTCTGACCTTATGGTTGTGTGTGTAGAAACAGTACTGTGTTGTTTGCAGTGTTTGTAGCTGTGAGTGGATGTTGAAGGTGACTTCCACTGTGTGTGCGCGCGTGCACGTGTGTGTGTGTGTGTGTGTGTGTGTGTGCGTGCGTGCGTGTGTGTGTGTGTGTGTGTGTGTGTGTGTGTGTGTGTCTGTGTGTGTGTGTATGTGTGTGTGTGTGTGTGTGTGTGTGTGTGTGTGCGTGTGTGTGTGTGTGTGTGTGTGTGTGTGTGTGTGTGTGTGTGTGTGTGTGTGTGTGTGTATTGTTTAACAAAAGGGGCAAGAGCTTCATTCCCAAAGGTTATTGAACTCATCCACTGGGTACCGTGTGGCATAGCCTCTGGCTAAAGAACTTCCCAGTCCTAATGCGTTCCTCCACCAGCACTTGTTCGCATTGTTATCATAACACTCATTGGTGTGGTTTATCACCTGCGTAAAAAAGTACCTGGAGGTTTAGGGGCCTGACTGACCTGTGTACCATGTGTTGCAATTTCCTTAGCGGTTCTCAAAGGTGAGATGTGTTGTTGACATGTGACACCATGTGGGGGAAACCTAACTGAACTAAAAGAAGTCCCTTTCGCAGAGATTTAATGGATTGAAACCCCAGGAGGTCTGGGTGGGGTGATGGGAGAGAGTGTTGCTGTTTAACACCAGTATGCTGGTATCAGAGGAGTTGTCTGTGTGTACAGTAGCTATTGAGGTGTGGAGTGGACAGGCTTGTACATATGTACATGCAACATGAACATGCTAGTGTGTGTCCAACAGGATAAACCTCCAGCAGACAGTATGGATTTATGATAAGATAACATCAAGCACCTGCATGCACACACACACACACACACACACACACACACACACACACACACACACACACACACACACACACACACACACATGCACACACACACACACACACACACACACAACCATGCAACCATGTACGTATTTGCTGTTTGCCATTTATCATATGTAGACAAGTTCGATACAATAGAATTAACTGCCAAACATATTAAAAATCATTCATAAGTACACATTCATTAGTAGTATACTCTAAATGAGTATATGAGTGTATGCGTACACGTACATATGTTCTGATAAACTCTACAACAGATGAAAATAACATAAAATTAATGTACAATGTAACATGGAGTTATGGGAGGTGTATAAAGTCTCCAAACATGAATTTTGCCTCTTGAACAGTTTGGGGTTTTGATGCTTGTTGGTAGGCTGTCACCTCTCCTTTGCTGAAGTCTGCATTCATTTTCAGCCCGAGACAGTAGCTCTTGTTCATGAGCATCACGTTCAGCTCGACACAGTTGTTTTCGAGGTAATTGAACCCCACTTCAGCGGGTTGATTGTTGAGGCCCACAACCTGAATGGGAGAAGTAATCAAGCACTAGAAGCATACGTACAATATGTACAGCACATGTGTTTGTGTATTACACTTGTATACCGTATCATACAATAGACATAATACAATAGACGTATACATATTATACATAACATGTACAGTACGTACGTACAGTGTACAGTGAATACTCGTTAATCCACCGCAATTTGTTTTCAAAGAATTTGGTGGATTAACGAGTTTGGCAGATTAACTGTACATTCATTGGTACTTGTACATTATATTGGTACTGGGAAATTGTGGCAGATTGAAAGGTTTGGCAGAGAAAGCGGTGGCAGATTAACGAGAATTCACTGTACTGTATGAGAATATATCTATGGAATGGGTCATCTTGTAACACCATATTGAAGTGGTTGAAACTAATTTCAGAATAAACTGCTACAGATAACTGGTGTTTATGCTAGGAGTCCAGCACCCACATTGAAGCAGACACTCCGACTGCCATCATCCTCAAAGAGGTCTCCATCACTGTCTTCTCTGTTCGTTGTGGATGTTGGGGGTGGTTCCTCCACCACCAATCCACGGCATCGTTGAAGCATTGTGGTGAAGATGCTACATTGACGATTCTCATACGGATCCTTTCCTTCCCCAAATCTGTAAATATAGTTCACTGAAAGAGAATAGTGAGAATGTACGTACGTTAACACATATTTAAAAACCACATATTCCTATACGTACTAGACAATGTATCTACAGGTCCCACCCCCTGACACAATAATACATCTAATTAAGGGGTTTACCCTTTATTCCCATTACAAATATCCTGTACATGAGTACCACCACATATCCTGTACATACATAAGTACCACCACATGTACCGTACATGAGTACCATCGCACATACGTATGAAGTGTCAATAGTGCTTTTGCCCGCACTACAACCTACATACATTAGTAGCCTCCCCCAGTGCATTGTGGAAGTGCACAATGCCTACACCTTGTCTATCCTCCCTGGAGAGCACTCAGCCACACTCACCAATATTATTATCAGCCTGATATAAGCTTCCTTCATGGTCGGCCCCCGTGTAGCAGACCAGTTTACCAGTCTGTATCTCCGGATACAGGTAATATTTCCTCTCTTGGTCTCCAATGACCACAAGGAGTGGTCCTGCATATGCCTTGTTCTCCTTCAGCTACATGGACAGGCATACGTGAAGTACTGGTTAAAACTCTGTTCATTTTCATGTGGTAAGCGTGTGACAGCTCATGGGGCCATGCAAATGCACACTCAAATCTGATGATTATATCCATCATTTACCTTCAGTTACACTTCTGCTAGTGTGTGTACAGTGTTACCTCTACTAGTGTGTGTGTGTGTGTGTGTGTGTGTGTGTGTGTGTGTGTGTGTGTGTGTGTGTGCTTGTGTCTATAGTAACTCTATTCTTAGTACCCTGATCAGTAATACTGCTCACATTTAACACGTCAAGTAAATCCTTATCGATTTTTTCAGCAGCATTTATTTTGAACCGGTCAGCATCTCTTCTGGGATCAGTATTTGGCCCACTGGAGTTCTTGAGTGCTTCGAAGGGATCAAGACTGAAAAATCCTTTATTTGTCAAGTCTTTAGGCTGCCACTTGGGGACTTCATGGTGGTCCTCAGCTGAATAACCACTCTCTGTACTGGAGTTGCTACATTTTCTCTCTTCCTTTGTCTTGCTCTTTGGCCCTTCTTTCTCTGTTGTCTTCTTACACTGTTCTTCCAATTGAGAGATACGTTCTTTCACCCAACCGGATCTAACTGAGTTGTTTCTTCCCACCTCCCGGGGTTTGTCTTGGGGCCTACTCATTGTTCCCAGTACTCACTTGAAGGATCAGCTACAGCTACTTCAACAGTCCTGAAATAGGGCAGTTAAAGCTAGTGATATCACTATCTGGTCCACTACAATCTACCCTCAACGCCTGAGGAATACTAGTGTTATTGGACTACAGAAGATCTTACACTCGCTTATATGAGACGTCCAGTCCTCTTATCGTCAGTTGCACCGGTATTTGAAACCCCCCAGACCCTTCGATGATTCCCAACTCCAGATCCTTCATCCCCCTAGGAACTACCCTTACGTCATCAACCTCAAACAGTTAATAAGATTCATTGTTTTGTAACGTTATTCATATATTATTCATGCGTAGTTCTGGTGTGGTCGTTTCATTGGTGGTAACTGGGCAGAAGGATGTCTTTGGGACCACTCCTACGTACCCCTAGTTGACTGGTTCACTGAGAAGGCTGCACTGTTCACCCCCATTTGCCTCATGCTATAAAGTTTGTTCAAAGCCGGTGTGTGCCTCTCACTGTTCTACGTCCAGTTATGCATATCGAGTACAGTGGAACCTCTCTATTAGGGACACTTTGGGACCTTGATTTTAGTCCTTATTACAGAGGTGTCCTCAATTCAGAGGTCACTTAATACACTATAGTAATACACTGGGACACAGAATGGTACCACACATGCACACCAGTCTACTTCTTATCAGAGGTACTTACTACAGTGGAACCTCTCTATTATGGACACTTTGGGACCTTCATTTTAGTCCATATTACAGAGGTGTCCCCAATTCAAAGGTCATTTAATACACTACAGTACTACACTGGGACAGAGAATGGTGTCCTTATTATAGAGGTTTCTGCAATTCAGAGGTTTGTAATAGAGAGGTTCCACTGTATCAGTACTGGTTGACATACTGTACAAGTTAGAAACTGAGTAAAGTCTACTCACTAACCAGGAGTATGTACTAACCCAGGTACTCTCTAACCAGGAGTGTGTACTAACCCAGGTACTCACTAACCAGGAGTGTGTACTAACCCAGGTACTCACTAACCAGGAGTATGTACTAACCCAGGTACTCACTAACCAGGAGTATGTACTAACCCAGGTACTCACTACAAACCCAGGTATTTACGTACTAAGCAAGTTGCACTGTATTTCACTGTAGTCAGTACTTTATTAAGTATACAATACAACTATGAGTACAGCATATAACTACGTATACTACCAAGTACACTACTGTGTATGCGTGTTTGTTATACTGCAAGGCCGAGTTTTTGTAGATGTGCTGTGGTGCCCTGGTCCTATCTTGCCAACACTACTGTATTGTTCCTACCAAAAAGGGGGCTCAACGAAGTAGAACCTCTTAGCCTCTTGCTTGCACGTTGTGGCCATAATGCTGACGATGCCATCTTGGTTGTGGGTGGGGTCGTAGGTGAGGTACCAACGTACTTGGTCTGGGGTGGTGGCGTACATGAAGTTTCCCACATCCGAAGAGTCCGTGTCCACGCGACTGGTGTTGCTTTCCATCTTGAATGAGAATATATGGTCGGGTACTAGGTTGCCACTGTTTGTTGCCGTATACTGTCCGAGAGAAAAGGGAAGTACTGTATGTACTGATCATTGCAGGGAATGCATTCAATATGCGTTTTTATATGGATGGTATAGAGTGATTTATTTGATTTGTGTGTAGGTGTGTGTGTACGTATGTACATGTTTGTGTGTGTGTGTGTGTGTGTGTGTGTGTGTGTGTGTATGTGTGTGTGCAGCATGTACTACGTAGGTGTGTATCTGCTCACATTAAAGACAACCCTCTTGTGGCCCTGTTGAGGGGGATCTGGGTCAACAAGTTGTGCATTACATGAATTCCCATCAACTATGAAGATGCTGAGGCTAAAATCACTCTCATTTTTTAGTTGTCTGTAGTACATGACCATTGTGACTGAGGGCAGGAGATAGAAGTGTGTAAAGTGTATGTGTTCGTATGTGTGTTTCTGTGTGATGTGTGTATGGTGTGTGTGTGTGTGTGTGTGTGTGTGTGTGTGTGTGTGTGTGTGTGTGTGTGTGTGTGAAATGTATGTGTTTGTACGTATGTGTGTTTCTGTGTGATGTGTTTATGGTGTATGTGTCTGTCTCTGTCTCTCTCTCTCTCTCTCTCTTTTTTTTTTTTTCACTGCACATGAGCCATAATTATTCCAAAGAATTTAAGGTACATGTGAGGTCTTAGGTGACCCAGACCCTGCTATAACGTGTTCTACAAAAACACATACACAGTTTATAGTCTGGCCTAAGAAAAAAATAAATTAACAATAATATGAAAAGGGAAACGAAACTAATCACGATAATAACAATTAAATAACATCATACAGTAATAGTGCTGAAAAAAAAAACATTAAGGGGTTTCTGTGCCTTCCGTCTGACGCCAGTTGCGCTTACACCAGATGAGGTGGGAGTGGTGTAGCACCGCCTTGACCAACTCCTCCTCCAGTCTCCGGCATTCTCTCGATGGTGGGTGGTCAAGGGCCTTGTACAGTTCTTGGAGGCTCACGAGATGGAGGAAGCCCCGAGACCCAACCTCGATGGTGATGAGGTTGGCAGTGGATGTTGCGGAGCACTCTGTCAGCAGATCTTGGTACCTATCCCTCTTCCTCCTTGCTGCGTCTTCAATGGTGGTTTCAAATGGGATGGTCAGCTCCACTAGGTGGATGGAGGACTGGCTCCAAATGACCATGTCCGGTCGGCTGTCTGTGGCAGCAAAGGAGGCAGGGAAGCAGTACTCCTGGTCGGGGAGGTCCACGGTGACTTGCTGCTGGGGGCTCTCTCTCTCTCTCTCTCTCTCTCTCTCTCTCTCTCTCTCTCTCTCTCTCTCTCTCTCTCTCTCTCTCTCTCTCTCTCTCTCTCTCTCTCTCTCTCTCCTCTCTCTCTCTCTCCCTCCCTCCCTCCCTCCCTCCCTCTCTCTCTCTCTCTCTCTCTCTCTCTCTCTCTCTCTCTGTGTGTGTGTGTGTGTGTGTGTGTGTGTGTGTGTGTGTGTGTGTGTGTGTGTGTGTGTGTGTGGTTCCTGAGGCTCTGTTAGCATGTGTGGTCTCTGCCAATCAGTCTGTTACACCTAATTGAATTGCAGGGCTAATGACCCCCAGCAGCTGTTATGCATACTGAAAGTGGTTTCATTGTTTACATTTCCTGCAAAGGTGAGGATTTGTTGACTTCCCCTCTCATCAGTGAACCACGTATTCTACTAGGCTGGGACCTAATCACTTTATAATTTTTGCTGGGATGTAGGTTTTAGTCATGGAGTATCTATGGTTTAGTGAACACACAACTAGCCTTGTTATCCACTAACCCACAACTAGCCTTGTAATCCACCGACCCACAACTAGCCTTGTAATCCACCGACCCACAACTAGCCTTGTAATCCACTAACCCACAACTAGCCTTGCAATCCACCGACCCACAACTAGCCTTGTAATCCACTAACCCACAACTAGCCTTGTATCCACTAACCCACAACTAGCCTTGTAATCCACTAACCCACAACTAGCCTTGTAATCCACCGACCCACAACTAGCCTTGTAATCCACCGACCCACAACTAGCCTTGCAATCCACCGACCCACAACTAGCCTTGTAATCCACTAACCCACAACTAGCCCTGTTATCCACTAACCCACAACTAGCCTTGTATCCACTGACCCACAACTAGCCTTGTAATCCACTAACCCACAACTAGCCTTGTAATCCACTAACCCACAACTAGCCTTGTATCCACTGACCCACAACTAGCCTTGTAATCCACTAACCCACAACTAGCCTTGTATCCACTAACCCACAACTAGCCTTGTAATCCACCGACCCACAACTAGCCTTGTAATCCACTAACCCACAACTAGCCTTGTAATCCACCGACCCACAACTAGCCTTGTAATCCACTAACACACAACTAGCCTTGTTATCCACTGACCCACAACTAGCCTTGTAATCCACCGACCCACAACTAGCCTTGTAATCCACCGACCCACAACTAGCCTTGTAATCCACTGACCTACCACTGGCTCTGCAATTCGCTTTTTTATTTTCACGCAAGGATGCATTTTCCCAGCTGGCTACTTTTTGAGAAAAAGGGTTCGTGAATTAAATGTTCACAAAATCCCCAAACGTTATAGCAAGTACAGTATACAAGTGTAAGCTCAGTAAGCAGCCAGCATACTAACTGCATTGGGGAGGTTTGTGGAAGAAAGTGTCACATTTCCACGCTTGTAACGTTTGATTTCATTGCTTCACTAATTCCATCATAGGTCTAATGTAGTCTTTCATGAGACAAGACATGCACAAATTTAGCCATATTTTGCCAAACATACATGAAATAAGACATTGAGAATGTACGTGATCTGCATATTTACCACTTTCAAGTCCTTGAAATGTCTGCAGTGCAAATGGTGATGTCGGGCATGATACATACGTATGTGATTGTGTTGCCATCATGTGACCATCATGTGACCATCATGGAGGCAGCTGGAATTGCAATCTCACCTGGATTCCACGTCTGGTAGTTGTAGAATGCCTCTTGTTGGGTTGGAAGCTGGAAACAAGCCCGCCCGTCAATGTTGCATTCGATGTAACTGTATGTCTTCAGGCTACCCTTGGTTACTGTCCATCGTCCAACAAAAAAATCTGTTAGCTGGAGAACATGTAATATTGCTTTACATGTATTCTTAAAGAATTTTGGTCCTATTATTACACAGTATAATAGTGTACTGTGTGCTTACGTATGTACTGTGTTACTATGCATATGTATGTATGTACTGTACATACATTTGTATGTGTGTGAAGTGAACATGGGCTATGCATACAGAGCATGTACGTATACTATTATGTGTGTAAGTGTGTGTAGATGTAGTACAGTATGTATGTGTAGTGCACACACACACGCGTGCACACACACATGCACACACACGCACCCATGCACAGACACACACACACACACACGCACACACACACACGCATGCACACACACACGCACACACACACACACACACACACACACACACACACACACACACACATGCACGCACCACATCCTTTTGTGATACAGTGTTGATTAAAGGTACTGCAGTTTGAATTGCATTGAAGTATGACGGGTCTCGGGAGTTCTTGATAGTCTGATAGGGAGTTGAATCCAGCAGTCGTGATTGTTGTATTACTGTCAGTATGTGGCCTGTTTCCTCTTGCACGGCTTTCAAAAGGACACCGATGCTGCTCTCAGTCACCTGGCCTTTCTGCTTATGGACAATCCGGTAGTTGCCCTCGAGGAATGATTTACTTGGCGGATAAGTGGTCTCGAATGGACCCAAAGTAATCTTAATTTTGTCCACTTCTATGTCTCTCAGATCTTCACCATTCAGATCACTGGAGGAAGGAATGTCACGTAGCGGTATCGTTTCCTTAGAAGACCTGGTGCCATCCACTTCTTCTCCCATCTCTGCCATTCTGTCTGATTCTCACTGGGAAGACCTCCAGACCTTTGGCTGGTGTGCTCTTTGATCTCTCTTAGCTGACACTTTGCTTTTATAGGCCTTTTACAGCTGGGCCACACCCATTAGACCACAACCACGCTCACGTGTACCTGATTCTATAGTCAGGTGATCTGGATTACATCATACAGCTGTAGTGCTTTTAGGGATTTTCTGAGGTGATTTCCCACCCCTCCACATGACCATACAACAGAAGTGGAGTGGCTTGTGTGACACAGTGTGTGTGTGTGTTGACCTCAAATCACCATACTGTCACATTGTGTGGGTGTAGGGTGTAGTGAATGGGTGACGTGTGGTGAAATTGTGACAGTACATACATACGTATGTATGTGTACGTACACATACGTAATATTTATGTACACGCCTATTTACACACACACACACACACACACACACACACACACACACACACACACACACACACACACACATACATACACACACACGCAATAACTGTAATAAACAAATATAAAATAATAAACTGTCCAATCAGACACCTCTGTGAACTGACGAATGCTTGGACCGACACCAAATTCCAAACACGGACACATTTTAGTACAAAGTTACCTGTTTTATCGAACAAATGCCCAATTCAAAAGCCGACATAGGTTTTGGAGTCCCCGGATGGAAAAATACCTTTGCAATTCAACAATTTTAGATTAAATCCGTTCAATGTTCTCCTCGTCCATCATCAAGCTGGGGGTGCCATATTTTCCTCGTTCGTCCATCATCAAGCTTGGGGGTGCCATATTTTTTCCAAAAACGCTGTGCAATGTGTACTGTGTACACTGTGTTTCCATGCCTAACTTACCTGACTCACTGTATGTTGTTATGTCATGCACCTATGTACCTAGCTAGCTACATCTTGTTATTATGTCACCATTAACAAATTCAATACAGTGTGTCATGCCATTATTTGACAATGAAAATTAATTATCTGACAATGGAGCCTCTCTAATCCGACCATGCACCTCATAATCCGACAATGGAGTCTCTCTAATTCAACCATGCACCTCATAATCTGACAATGGAGCCTCTCTAATCCGACCATGCACCTCATAATCTGACAATGGAGCCTCTCTAATCCGACCATGCACCTCATAATCTGACAATGGAGCCTCTCTAATCCGACCCCCTCAAAATCTGACAATGGAGCCTCTCTGATCCGACCACCTCATAATCTGCCATTTTCTTCATTCCCATTAAGTGTCGGATTGGAGAGGCTCTACTCCATGTATGTTCAAAGAAACACATTTATCCTTTATCACTAGTTGCAGTACATATGGTTGTTGTGTGCAGTGTGTAATATAGGCTCAGTGTAGTAGTTACCAGTACAACCAGCACATGTGGCTGTTGTGTACAGTTCAGTGAGTATCCTAGAGTATTGCACATTGGAGCTGAGGGACCTAGAGTGGAAGTATGGAATATTTGGTGACACACACACGCATGCACGCATGCACGCACACACACACACACGTACACACACACACACACACACACACACACACACACACACACACACACACACACATGTACACACACACACACACACACACACACACACACACACACACACACACACACACACACACACACACACACACATATACACACACACCTCATCATACAGAAAGCTGAATTGAGATCTCTTGCTCAGATCATCAGTGGCAGTAATGTCTCCAGTGACTGGATCACAGTACAAGTAGAGGTTCTCTCCCTTGACCTTCCAGTACCAGTAGTTGTTGCCTGCTACAATAAACTGGAATACTGTCCACCCATATGGGGGTGAGGGCTACAGTGAAGGGGAGTGGAGTTAGGTGAAGGGGAGTGAAGTTAGGTGAAAGGGAGTGGAGTTAGGTGAAGTCTCTTACTGAGAAACTTTGTGTCTTTCCAACAATTGCCAGACCAAGGTTCTGTTTAGCCACTGGAGTGAAGACTTCAAATGACACTTCATCTTTTTTAGCAAACACAAAGTAGTCTGAGCAAGAAATGATACAATATCCATAGAATATACTGACCTGATTGGGGATGTGTTTAGTGAAATGATTGATGGTTGGGTGCATGTGTCATAGATGTGTACGTATGCCTCCCTCTCTCTCTCATGTGTGTACGTGAATGTTTGCTCATCTCACATTGGTTCCACGACACTTCATTGAAGTCTACTCCAGTGTTGGGTGTGGTAGCTTTGAGATTGGCTTTCTCCAACTGAAGCTCCACATAAAGCCTCTGGTCACCATCTTCGTTGTTCCTGACATTGATTCTGGCAGCATGCTGTATGAAAGTACGTACAGTACATACGTATGTACAGTATGTGTATACAGAATTAGTGACATGTAATTAAGTACATATATATGTACAGAACTAATGCATGATGTGCAATGTTGTATATATGTACATACTCAGTGACCTGTGGTGATGTTGTACATGTGTATGGGATTATAATACAATGTACAAATGTACAGATGTACAGATGTACAGGATCACTCAACGACAAGTACTGATCACACCACTCACAAGTGATGACGTCATATTGCTATGGACAGGGATGTTGTTGGCAATCAGTCTCTTCATTTCTTCCTTCAGTTCATTGTAAAGTTTGAATCCATTTGGAACACCTTTAAGCTCCTAAAACATGTTCAAGACTACCGAATGGTGCAATGTGTACATGTTTCATGCATGAGCCGTCAACTGTGTTGATTACAATCCGTGCATTTTGTCACACAGTGAATGACATGGTACAATATACACAAGAAAACATCCACAAGTATATTTTTCTGTGAAATCTTGGGGAAAAAAGTCGGCTGAAGTTTGCTCTGAAATTTAGTATAGTATATAAAATGTCTTGTCAACTGACTGTTGTCACTGACTGTTGTCAACTGACCTTTCACATCTGACCTTTCACAACTGACCTACTATCTGTACACACCACATGGTTGGACTTACCACTTCTGGGGGAGGCTCATGGAAGGTGAATTTTGTTGCCTGAGCTTGGCTTTCAAAAGTGATTTCCCCAGTTCCAGAGTTGAAGTGTAAGTAGAGACCATTCACCTCCCACTGGTAGGCATCTTCAATCGGGTGAAAAGTGGATAATAATCCACTGGTTTCCTCTGTATCAATCTACAAAGTATGAATGTATATGAGTGTGTGTGTGTGTGTGTGTGTGTGTGTGTGTGTGTGTGTGTGTGTGTGTGTGTGTGTGTGCATGTGTGTGTGTGTGTGTGTGCGTCCCTGTGTAAATAGTACAAAGCTTACAATCATGCAATTCTGGCACATGTAATCACTGTACATGCATGATGCATACATACCTCAAATTTAACTAAAGAACCTTGTGCACTATTCTTAATGCCAAAGCTCTTCCCTACACTTGGTGTGTAGGTTAGAAACACCTCTCCTGGTCTTTCTATGAACACAAATGTTCCTGTAGCAGAATTGAGACACATATGTACATATGTATGTGAGATCTCGGTCAATTC
>OZ026557.1:4841465-4851465 GCA_964020155.1 Chondrilla cf. caribensis | reverse complement strand
ATAGAGTGTACTGGAAGAGCTGTTCTATAGAGTGTACTTGAAGAGCTGTTCTATAGAGTGTACTGGAAGAGCTGTTCTATAGAGTGTACTTGAAGAGCTGTTCTATAGAGTGTACTTGAAGAGCTGTTCTATAGAGTGTACTGGGAGAGCTGTTCTATAGAATGTACTGGAAGAGCTGTTCTATAGAGTGTACTGGAAGAGCTGTTCTGTAGAGTGTACTGGAAGAGCTGTTCTGTAGAGTGTACTGGAAGAGCTGTTCTATAGAGTGTACTGGAAGAGCTGTTCTTTAGTATGTACTGGGAGAGCTGTTCTATAGAGTGTACTGGAAGAGCTGTTCTATAGAGTGTACTGGAAGAGCTGTTCTATAGAGTGTACTGGAAGAGCTGTTCTATAGAGTGTACTGGAAGAGCTGTTCTATAGAGTGTACTGGAAGAGCTGTTCTTTAGTATGTACTGGGAGAGCTGTTCTATAGAGTGTACTGGGAGAGCTGTTCTGTAGGGTGTCTGTTGAGAAGTTCACTTACCATTCTTTCCTTGAAGTTAGGTGGACAGTTTTCTACTTCTGTATCTTCTTTCCAATTTTCCAATTCCATATCTTCCGCAAGTTCCCAACAAACTGATAAGCAGACACTGTACTTTCCTTGTGGTTGAGATACTTGGAATGTGAGGGGGTGGGGGGGTGGGGGGCTATCACCTTTATAATTAGGGTTTAATTATGCTAAGTGACATTAGGTATACTCACTCCTTGTGATCTCCCTCCACTTAACAATATTATTTGTAATTGAAAGTTGAGTAGGTGCAGGAGAGATCTCTCCTTCCAAACAGAAGGTCTTGTGGTTTATTTCGTGAATAAGGTAACATTAACAGGTTAAAGGTTACCAATATTTGAGTAATGGTTAACAGAAAATGTTTACAGTTACTGTAACTGTTAAATATGACTAAAAATATGTTAACATGTAACGGTTAACCTTTAATGAAAGAAGTATATATAAAAACCAAAACTATGTATATAAGATCTATATGTTAGTACATATACATAATTCTATCAAGTATGATTTCTGTGAGTTAGTAACAAAAGAAAATAGAGGTGGTGAAGACATTGCTTCATCGGACTACTACAAGCAGCACTTTATTCATTTATACTTCCCAGAGGTAACTTACACTAGTATGTTATTGATGCAGTAGGAATCAGTGCATCAATCATTGTGTGTTCCTCACTCCAAGATTTCAGGCAACTCTTACCAGTTAACATTGGCACCTTTACCTTTATTTTAAAATGTACCCAATTAACTGACTGAACTTTGAAACAGTCCAGGAATCAGTAGATTTTGTGTGCAGGAAGGGGTGCTTGCTGCAGCTCTATAATATGGAAGATCTTGGTCTATTGTTAGTCTGTGGTTGGAAGGTCACTCTTTGAGGGTCTGCAGCTGTTTATACTATAATATTATGTCATTAATTAGCACTTGTAACTGTCATGAATATCATTAAACCTCACATTTATCACACTCTGAGTGTAAACTGTATTTCATTGCTGTGTATATCATAGCAGATGAGACCTTTTACTGCTCCAGTAGGAAATGATACCTACAACAACACCAGCCCTGTGGTGAGAGTAGGAGGTGATACCTACAACAACACCAGCCCTGTGGTGAGAGTAGGAAATGATACCTACAACAACACCAGCCCTGTGGTGAGAGTAGGAGGTGATACCTACAACAACACCAGCCCTGTGGTGAGGTCTTGGAGACAGCCTGGAGCCTCTCCATCTCCTCATTTCAGACCAGGGGCAATCCCTACCTTCCATGAACACTACTGGCCATTACTACTTACATAACAGATCATGAATAAGGTTACACCAGACAATACATTACATACTGCATTGCAGAGAAAATTTTGTCAAAGAAATGTCGCAGTTCCACCCTCAAGCAAGCATTTCACTGTATTAATTTCATGATTTTCGTGTTGATAGCTTGCATTTGTGTTTTGATATTTTGGCTTGTAATGATTCCATGTACAGTACAGCTGATATTGGGATCATTGCACTCATTACAACAGTGTACTGGTGGGACGTGTTAAACCTACATACTGTGTGTGTCCTTGTGTACACCTATGTGTGTACTCTGTTTATATGTGTGTGTGTGTGTGTGTGTGTGTGTGTGTGTGTGTGTGTGTGTGTGTGTGTGTTACAACAGGCCGACATCGATTTTGGAGTCCCCAGAATGAAAAATACCTTTGCAATTCGACAGTTATAGATTTAATTCATTCAATAATTTCCTAATTTATTCACCATCGAGCACGGGGGTGCCACATTTTAAAAACACACTGCAGAATGTGTGTGTATGTGTTGAACTTATCTGACTCTATGTCTTGTTGCATGTACGTCATTATGTACCTACCTACCTAGCTACATCTTATTATCGTGTCACCATTAGCAGTGTCAATACAACAAGCCATGCCATTATTTGATTATAGATATATATCTGCCATATCATATTTGATTATATTCGATTGATGACTTTATCTGACAACGGAGCCTCTCTGATCTGACCACCTCATAATCTGCCATTTTCTTCATTCCCATTAAGTGTCGGATTGGAGAGACTCTACTCCATGTATGTTCAATGAAACACATTTATCCTTTATCACTAGTTACAGTACATATGGTTGTTGTGTGCAGTGTGTAATATAGGCTCAGCATAGTAGTTACCAGTACAACCAGGACTAGTGGCTGTTGTGTACAGTTCAGTGAGTATCCTAGAGTATTGCACATGGTTCCTGAGGGACCTAGAGTGGAAATATGGAGTATTTGGTGACACACACACACACACACACACACACACACACACACACACACACACACATACATGCACACACACCTCATCATACAGAAAGCTGAATTGAGATCTCTTGCTCAGATCATCAGTGGTAGTAATGTCTCCAGTGACTGGATCACAGTACAAGTAGAGGTTCTCTCCCTTGACCTTCCAGTACCAGTAGTTGTTGTCTGCTGCAGTAAACTGGAATACTGTCCACCCATAGGGGGGTGAGGGCTACAGTGACGGGGAGTTGAGTTAGGTGAAGGGGAGTGAAGTTATGTGAAGGGGAGTGAAGTTAGGTGAAGGGGAGTGAAGTTAGGTGAAGGGGAGTGGAGTTATGTGAAGGGGAGTGGAGTTATGTGAAGGGAAGTGAAGTTAGGTGAAGGGGAGTGAAGTTAGGTGAAGTCACTTACTGAGAAACTTTGTGTCTTTCCAACAATTGCCAGACCAAGGTTCTGTTTAGCCACTGGAGTGAAGACTTCAAATGACACTTCGTCCTTTTTAGCAAACACAAAGTAGTCTGAGCAAGAAATGATACAATATCCATAGTACATACTGACCTGATTGGGGGTGTGTTTAGTGAAATGATTGATGGGTGTGTGTGTCATAGATGTGTACGTATGCCTCTCTCTCTCTCTCTCTTTTTTTTTTTTTTTTTTTTTTTTTTTCCAAACATGTCACCATTATTAATCCAAGGTAAGGAAAATAAAAAGTACAAGTAGGATTGAAATGGGGGACATGCTTCCTATGGGTCTCAGCCACTGTCAAAATATTAGAACATAATATTGCACAGTATGGGATGAGGTCCATGATAATAAAAAGAGAAATAAGAGTCACAGAAACACTAAATAGTAAATAATTTGGGGAAATAAATGTGTTGTTCAGGGTTGGGTGTCTGCCTCTTTCCAGTTTCTCTTGCACCAAATCCGGTAAGATTCCTGGACACAAATCTTTATGATGTCACCTTCGAGCGCTTCCTGATCGCTTCCTTCCTCTCTCTCTCTCTCTCTCTCTTTTTTTTTTTTTTTCCAAACATGTCACCATTATTAATCCAAGGTAAGGAAAATAAAAAGTACAAGTAGGATTGAAATGGGGGACATGCTTCCTATGGGTCTCAGCCACTGTCAAAATATTAGAACATAATATTGCACAGTATGGGATGAGGTCCATGATAATAAAAAGAGAAATAAGAGTCACAGAAACACTAAATAGTAAATAATTTGGGGAAATAAATGTGTTGTTCAGGGTTGGGTGTCTGCCTCTTTCCAGTTTCTCTTGCACCAAATCCGGTAAGATTCCTGGACACAAATCTTTATGATGTCACCTTCGAGCGCTTCCTGATCCTGTCTCCTGGCTGGTACTAGTCTATAGAGACTGTCAAAGCTGCTGCAGTGAAGGAATCCTCTCGATCCCACTTCTATTGTGAGGAGGTCAGCAGTGTACCCATTGGCTTTACATTCACTGAGTAAATCCCGGTACCTGTGTGTCTTCCTCTGGATGGCAGAATCAGTGCATGTCTCGAAGGGCACAGTCAGCTCAATAAGAGTGATTCTGGTCTGGTCCCATACAGTGATGTCGGGGCGGCTGTCTGTGGTAGCGATGTGCTGAGGGAATGCATACTGCTGGTCACACAGGTCAACGGTGACGCTTGCGGTGGGTGGAAGATGCTTCACCAGGAAGGTGTAAATGGACCGCAGGATTGCGTCGTGCCTGGCGTTGTACCTTCTCTTCTCCAGAGCATGGGGGCAGGCATACAAACGCCCAGGCACGGTTTGACGCTGGCCACAGAGGTTGCAGGATGGGGATGGTAGCTTCTTCCACAGGTGTAAGTTGGCATTATGCGGCAGCGTGTCTGTGAGGGAGTTCAGGGCGAACTTGAAAACTCTCTCAGGCAGGGTCGCAATTGTGGAAGACCATAGATGAGGAGCTCTGCTGGTGTTGTCCTTTAGTGGTTGGTTTTGGACAACCAGACTGGTGCTGTGGGTGAGACGGGCCTCGGTGTCTGCTGCCTCCACCTGCTTCTTAGCCCGGGTGCTGAGTTGCTTGGAGGAGGCTCCGGGATCATCCTTCATGGCCTGGATGACTTCTTGGAAGGGCTTGAAGATTGGTCTCTGTTGGGTGGCTTCTTTCCTGGTTACCTGGCTGGCAATGGCTCTGACCATGGGGTCTCTTGAGCAGGTGTAGGTGGCAGCCTTAGTGACTTGCAGCTTCTTGTAGGTTAAGGTGAGTGATGGCAGATCCAGGCCACCGTGTTCCTTTGGCAAGAACAAGCAACCAGTGTCTGCTGATTTGGCAAGACCGCACCATCTCTTCAGAAAGCTTGTGGCAATGGGCTGGAGTGTTGTCTTCAACCAGGACAATGGGAAGCAGTTGACAGAGAGCTCCCAGGTCAGTCGTGGGCAGATGGCGAGCTTGAATAACTTCAGCTTTTGTTGCCTGGAGACAAGGGTAGCATCGACCTTCTCAAGGAGGTGAGTCAACTTCTTAATCAACCCATCCCGGGCTTGGGTCTTAGTGCCATGGATACACACTGGGGCTCCGAGGAAGTGGAAGGTGCTGTCTCCAATATATGGGATGGCTTCTCCATTGAGAGTGAGGTTAGGGTCGTAAGGCTTACCGCTGGAAGCCCGAACTGCCAGGGACACACACTTGGGGACGTTGGCTTTCATGCCGGACCACATCAGCCAGGCCTCGGTGGTGTTAATGAGTATCCGACAAGATGATGGACCATCAGCAATCAGCGATGTGTCGTCCGCATACTGCAGCAAGTTGGATCGGTGGGATGATGTGCCCAGGGTGTAGCCCAAGTCTGGGTGGCGTCTTGTGATGGTATCAACAAGGGTGTTCATGACTGTGTTGAACACAATCACAGACAGGGGATCGCCCTGGTATACTCTCTCTCTCTCTCTCTCTCTCTCTCTCTCTCTCTCTCTCTCTCTCTCTCTCTCTCTCTCTCTCTCTCTCTCTCTCTCTCTCTCTCTCTCTCTCTCTCTCTCTCTCTCTCTCTCTCTCTCTCTCTCTCTCTCTCTCTCTCTCTCTCTCTCTCTCTCTCTCTCTCTCTCTCTCTCTCTCTCTCTCTCTCTCTCTCTCTCTCTCTCTCTCTCTCTCTCTCTCTCTCTCTCTCTCTCTCTCTCTCTCTCTCTCTCTCTCTCTCTCTCTCTCTCTCTCTTTTTTTCAAGCATGTCACCATTATTAATTCAAACAAAAGGAAATAAATAAATAAGTAAGTAAATGAATGGTAACATGGAGTCTGACAACATCCACTGTCAAAGTATTAGACTAAAACACTGCACAGTATTGGATGAGGCCTAGCTACTAAAACAAAACTAAGAATTAAATTAAATTAAACATACAACCTTAAAACTCATGCATTGAAATAGAAACAGTACAGTTGGGCCACTGAATATTAATGGATTATAAAACTCGTGTGAAGTGAACAAAAGTACAGAATAAGACAAGAAATTGGGTTACAATATGTATGTATACGGAATGTGATTGATTACAAAAGAAACAGCATGGACAAGTGTGCAAAATGTGGTGGGGCTCCAGATACAAGAAAAGTGGACTGATCATGAATAATATTGAATTCAAGAAAAATTGGAACAAAAATGAATAATTTATGAATAATTTATGAAGAAAAAGATAATTAAGTGTTGGTTGGCTCCCTCCAGTTCCGCTTACACCAAATGTTGTAGGATTGCAATAGGCACCTCCGCACCACCTCCTTTTCGAAAGCATCCCGTTTAGAGCGAATTGCAGGGTACAGTTGGTAGAGCCTGTCGAAGCTGGCTGTGTGGATGAACCCCCTTGAGCCAACTTCTACAGTTAACAAGGTGGCCTTGTATCCAGCGTCCCTACATGAGGCAAGAAGCTCCGAATATCGGTCAGTCTTTCTGGCCACAGCGAATTCGAAGCAAAGTTCGAAAGGGACCGTCAGCTCGATGATGGTGATAGTGGACTGGTCCCATATTACGATATCCGGTCGGCTGTTGGTGCAAGCGATCTGCTGTGGGAAGGAGTAGGGTTTGTCTGGAAGGTCCACTGTGATACTCAGGGATGGAGGAAGCTGACTGACCAGGAATGTGTGGATGCACTCAAGGATGGAGTCGTGGCGATCATTGAACCTCCTCTTCTCAAGTGCATAGGGACATGCATTCAAAACATGGAGGAGGGTTTGCCTCTCACCACACAAGGTGCACGATGAGGTTGGATTTTTCTTCCACATATTCAGATTAGCATTATGTGGTAGCGTATCAGTAAGGGAGTTGAGGGCAAACTTCAGTACACGCTCCGGCAGGGTGGTGATCGTAGATGACCAGAGTTGAGGAGCCCTACTGTCATCCCGGAGGGGTAGGTTTTGCCTGGAGAGACTGATGCTGTGGGCAAGTCGAGTATCGTTGTCTGCGTCTTCAATTTTAGACTTGGCTTGTTTGCCTAATCTCTTTGCTGATGCTCCTGGGTCCTCCTGCATAGCAGAAACAACAACTTGGTAAGGCTTGAAGGCTGGTCTTAATTGAGTGGCTTCCTTCCTAGTCTCTTGAGTGGCAATGGCTCTGACAATTGGGTCTCTTGAGCAGGTGTTAGCAGCAGCCTTGGCAACATGCAGCTTCTTATACATGGTTACCAACGATGGAAGTTCAAGACCTCCTTTCTCCTTGGGAAGGAAGAGGCATCCGGTGTCAGCAGACCTGGCCAGACCACTCCACTTCTTCAAGAATGTAGTGGCGATGGGTTGCAGGGTTGACTCTAGCCAGGATATTGGGAAGGAATTGACCGAGAGATCCCAGGTTAAGCGTGGGCAAATGGCCAGCTTGAAAAGGAGCAGCTTCTGTTGAGCGGAGAGTAAGGTCTTGTCGACCTTCTCTAGGAGAGACTTCAGCTTCAACAAAAGGTCATCCCTGACCTTTGTGTCTACTGCATGGATACTCACAGGAGCACCCAGGAATGAGAACATGCCATTTCCGATGTAGGGTATTGTCTCTCCATTCAGCTTCAGTCCGGGGTTGTAGGGTTTGCCAGTGCTAGCTTGGATTCCCAGACACACACACTTGGGCACATTGGCCTTCATGCCGGACCATGACAACCAGGCTTCAGTGACAGAGAGGAGGGCTTGACAGGACGATGGACCATCGGCAAGAAGAGAGGTGTCGTCAGCATACTGCAGGAGGTTGGATCGATGAGGGGCAGCACCGAGTGTGTATCCAAGGGTGGAGTGTTGTTTGGTAAGAGTGTCAACCAGAGTGTTCATTACAGTGTTGAACACCAACACTGAGAGGGGGTCTCCTTGGAAGACACCAATTTGGAGGTGGATTGGGGCTGTCTGCCATGCCTTGGAGGAGACAACACCGATGAGGTCCACATATAGGCTGGATATCATGTCCACCATCTCTGGTGGAGCATGATAATGCTCAAAAGAGAAACGAATCAGACTATGGTGAACGCTGCCAAAGGCATTGGCCAGATCAAGCCAACACACACAAAGGGACTTGTGTTTACATCGTGCCTCATTCAGCATGGAGAGCAACTTGATGTGGTGCTCAGTGCAGCCTGGTACCCCATCAACGAAAGCCTTCTGCACGGTAGTATTGAGGTAGTTGTTTGCTCTCATGTACGTCATCCAACGTTGCTTAAGCAGGCTAGTGAATATTTTGCCGATGCAAGAGGTCAAGGCAATGGGACGGAAATTCTTGGGGTTGCTAGCATCTTCTTCAGCTTTTTTCTTTCCTAGAAGCTTAAGAACACCAATCTTCCATGCCTCTGGGACTCTCTTCACTAACCAACATGAATTGAAGATGTGGAGCAATGCTGACATGAGTGATGGACATTTCTTGAACACGACATATGGTATCTGATCCACAGGGCTGGGGCATGATGAGGCATTCAACCTTGAGATAGTTAAAGAAATTTCCTCTTCAGTGAAGGTGCCGGTCTCCAGGTCTACTGAGGGTGTAGATGGCTCAGGCATCCATGATGGGCGGGTAAAAATAGCTGGTGAGGTGGAGTAGACCTGTTTGAAGTAGGCCTCTGCCTCTGTGGCAGTAAAGGATGGCTCAATTGTGGTGTATTCTTCGTCATTGAGGATCTTCCTGGCGAATTTGTGCAGGTCCTTACGGCATTCTTTCCTTTGCTGCTTCTGACTCTTTAGTTTTTCCAATCCTTTCACAATCCTACTTGCGCGGCTGTGTGCCCGAACTAGACCATGAAATTCACAGGCAAGCTGCTTGACTGCGTCAGGGTTGGAACAATCTCTCCTCATCTGCCTCAGTTTCTTCTTGGCCGCATTCTTCTCAATTGTCACCTTCTTCAATTCATTCCTTTGCTTCTGCACCTTGTTCAGGTGTTGATGGTGTTGATTGGATTGCTGGGTGCCATACCTGGATGTGAAGTATGAGTAGATGCCAAAACAGAGCACATGGTTCATGTTATTGACATCCATCTCATGGAGTACATTTGGAACAACGATACATTTCATGTGTTCATCAGCCTCATTCCAACCCTCAGCAGTCTGAGGCAGCTTCATTCTTGGTACAGTGGTCACAGGAGGTGGTGGTGGTGGAGGCTGGGCTTGTTGAGGGAATTGGGAAGGCTGACATGATGGTGAAGGACAGGCAGGATGTAAGGATGGGTTAAGAGATGGCGATGGGGGTTGTGATGGTAGGGGATCTGAGGGAAGTCCACTGTGATCCGGGGGCAGGGTTACAGTTTTACATAAAGCACTGGTCCTCAGGTGTGTTTCCAGTCGTAAAAACATCTTACCACACTTTGGACAAGGGGCTTTCTTTTTTGCTTTGCCATTCTTCTTCAATACAGTCTTCTTGGAAAGGAGATGTTGGTAGCACTTTCCTTTACGTTCAGGGCAGTTCTTGTAATGGTTTCCAACCTTCTGAAAGGACTTCTGGCAGAAGCAACACTGTGACTGGTCCATGTTGAGGTGTCAAATTGAATAAATCCACACAACTTGAAAAGTAGCAAGGGAATCCTCTCCAAACTTTACCAAACTAGTCACTGTACTAGGATGAACTAATAGACCTAGAAAGTTTACCAAAACAATTGGCCTAGACAGGTTTTTTTGGGGGAGCTCCTCACCAGTACTTTTTGACCAAGTCACTACTAATTAACACTCTCTCTCTCTCTCTCTCTCTCTCTCTCTCTCTCTCTCTCTCTCTCTCTCTCTCTCTCTCTCTC
>OZ026557.1:4833965-4836465 GCA_964020155.1 Chondrilla cf. caribensis | reverse complement strand
AGGTGCAGGAGAGATCTCTCCCTCCAGACAAAAGGTCTTGTGGTTTATTTTGGGAATAAGGTAACTTTAACTGGTTAAAAGTTACCAATATTTGTATACAGTGAAACCTTGCTAATCCGACACCTCTATAATCCAACATTCTCTCTAATCCGACCATTATATGAGGTACAGTCACCAAACATAAGTATGGTAAGAGGCACTCCATAATCCAACAACCTCCTAATCCAACATTATTCTCAGGCCCAATTGAGTGTCGGATTAGAGAGGTTTCACTGTAATGGTTAACAGAAACGTTTTTACAGTTATCTGTTAAATATGACTCAAAATATGTTAACAGGTAATAGTTAACCTTTATCAAGAGAAGCATAAAAACCAAAGCTATGTATATAAGATCTAAATGTACGTACGTACATGCAAGTATGATTTCTGTGAGTTAGTAACAAAAGAAAGGAGAGTTTATGAAGAGATTGCTTCGTTGGACCGCAAGCGATACTTTATTATTTATAATCCCAAAGAAGTGTTTCCCAGAGGTAACTTACACTAGTATGTTATTGACACAGTAGGAATCAGTGCATCAACCATTATGTGTGTTCCTCACTCCAAGATTTCAGGCAACTCTTCCCAGAAAGGAGTTAACATTGGTACCTTTACCTTTATTTTAAAATGTACCTAATTGCCTGACTGAACTTTTAAACAGTCCAGGAATCAGTAGATTTTGTGTCCAGGAAGGGGTGCTTGCTGCAGCTCTTTAATATGGAAGATCTTGGTCTATTCTTAGTCTGTGGTTGGAAGGTCACTCTTTGAGGGTCTGCAGCTGTTTATATATAATATTATGTCATTAATTAGCACTTGTAACTGTCATGAATATCATTAAACCTCACATTTATCACACTCTGAGTGTAAACTGTATTTCCTTGCTGTGTATATCATAGTAGAGGAGACCTTTTGCTTCAGTAGGAAATGATACCTACAACAACACCAGTCCTGTGGTGAGGTCTTGGAGACAGCCTGGAGCCTCTCCATCTCCTCATTTCAGACCAGGGGCAATCCCTAGCTTCCACCAACACTACTGGCCATTACTACTTACATAACGGATCATGAATATGATTACACCAAACAATACATTGCATACTGCATTGCAGAGAAAATTTTGTCAAAGAAATGTCACAATTTCACCCTCAAGCAAGCATTTCGCTGTATTAATTTCATGATTTTCATGTTGATAGCTTGCATTTGTGTTTTGATATTTTGGCTTGTAATGATTCCATGTACAGTACAGCTGATATTGGGATCATTGCACTCATTGCAACAGTGTACTCGTGGGATGTGTTAAACCTACATACTGTGTGTGTGCTTGTGTACACCTATGTGTGTACTCTGTTTATGTGTGTGTGTGTGTGTGTGTGTGTGCGTGCGTGTGTGTGTGTGTATGTGTGTGTGTGTGTGTGTGTGTGTGTGTGTGTGTGTGTGTGTGTGTGTGTGTGTGTGTGTGTGTAAAGGCTTTCCTTGTGATGGAGACACCTGGAATGTAAGGGGGCTCCATCCTATGTATACTAACCACCTCATATAATCAAGGTTCATGATATTATATTTACCTAACCTTCCACAGATGTTAGTATTACCATAACATCATCAACACATGAATATTGTTAGACATTATGACACAATATGTCCTGTGTGGTCTTGTTGTCTGTGTTTACACACCTTGTATCCTCCCCGTGCATAATATTATATTGAAGTTGAAGTGGACCGCACACATTGCAGTGTGTGTGTGTGTGTGTGTGTGTGTGTGTGTGTGTGTGTGTGTGTGTGTGTGTGTGTGTGTGTGTATGTGCTTGTGCATGTGTATGTGTGTGTATCCATGAGTGTGTGTGTGTGTGTGTGTGTGTGTGTGTGTGTGTGTGTGTGTGTGTGTGTGTGTGTGTACGTGTGTGTGTGTGTGTGTGTGTGTGTGTACATGCTTGTGCATGTGTATGTGTGTGTATCCATGAGTGTGTGTGTGTGTGTGTGTGTGTGTGTGTGTGTGTGTGTGTGTGTGTGTGTGTTATAACAGGCTCCATGCCATACAGGAGACGACTCCATTGATGAAGTTCACCGGTGTTATAATTCTGATGAGCATGTGTAATAACCGAGCGCTTCTTGTTCGATACTCATTCACTCAATCACAATAATTTGTTTATTCCAAAAGAACTACAGCAACTACAATCGTACTGGCAGGCATAACATAAGTCCAACTCACAGTGCTCAAAATTAATAAGTATCACATAATTGAAATGGGTACAGGAAATAGGACCAACACAACAAACTGAGAAACTCAAGTCACCACAGCATGGTATAATTGCTATCTTTTCTATTCACTCTACTATTCTACTCTATTCCACAACTACAATTACAGTTCAATACTATGTATGATATGTACTGTATGTACTCATGTTTGCACAACACCTACTGTATGCATGTATGTGTTGCTATTCAACATTGAAGTGTAGCTGTCATTGGA
>OZ026557.1:4821465-4823965 GCA_964020155.1 Chondrilla cf. caribensis | reverse complement strand
ATAGGCCTGTCACTTGTTACCGCTGTACATAGCTGCATAGGCCTGTCACCTGTTACCACTGTACATAGCTACATAGGCCTGTCACTTGTTACCGCTGTACATAGCTGCATAGGCCTGTCACCTGTTACCGCTGTACATAGCTGCATAGGCCTGTAGTGGATGGTACCTTCCCACCTGCCCAAACAGTGCCTGGTGTTATCAAAGGTAATCTAGGTCCCTGAATGCTGGCTCCTTTGGTGGTCACTACTTGGGACTGTCCAGTGAAGGTCATGCCACAAGCGAAGTGAAATGATGCTTACCATTTTAAATGGTAGACAACCCCACCAAGTACCATATACTGTGTGTGTGTGTGTGTGTGTGTGTGTGTGTGTGTGTGTGTGTGTGTGTGTGTGTGTGTGTGTATTGTGTGTGTGTGTGTATTGTGTGCATGTGTACTTTCATGGGATACCCTGCTTCTCCGATGAAGGTCCTACAACCTCTTTGCCAAAGACTTTATGAGAAGAAAGAACCTCTTTTACATCTCCCACCAAACCACTTATGGTAAACTTCAAGAACTTCTTCAAGACGAGCCTCACTCCTCTTATCCACTCATCGACCATCCAGGTTGGTATTGTGCTACAGTGGTTACCACACTGCTTCAATGTGATCTTATCACGTCTGCATTTTGTACATGAGTGCATGTTCACACACGTCAAATCAGATGATGAGTTAAAATGGCAGATTCTTGGTCTGTATTGATAGCCCATCACCAGGAAATTTTAAATGGCTACCCTTAGCTGGTGGTAGGAGGATTACCTCTTGCTGTGCACTTATGTACAATGTATGTTGTACTGTACATACTGTACAATATGTACTGGTATTTATACTCAACAGTTACACAGTAAGTATTGTATGCTCTCTATGGATAGTTATATGTACATACCTACATACATACTACTGTAAAGAAACACTGTACATATTGTGTCAGCTACGTACATACTGTGTGTATATGTGTACTGTACAGTGTTTGTTGTTGTACATACTGTGTGTACATGTGTACTGTACAGTGTGTGTTGTACATACTGTGCGTGCATGTGTACTGTATAGTGTGTTGTTGTACATACTGTACATACATGTGTACTGTACAGTGTGTGTTGTGCATACATACTGTGCATACATGTGTACTGTACAGTGTTTGTTGTTGTACATACTGTGTGTACATGTGTACTGTACAGTGTGTGTTGTTGTACTACTCTGCACACATCTGTCCCACCGGTGTACTGTACAGTGTGTGTTGTTGTACTACTCTGCACACATCTGTCCCACCGGTGTACTGTACAGTGTGTGTTGTTGTACTACTCTGCACACATCTGTCCCACCGGTGTACTGTACAGTGTGTGTTGTTGTACTACTCTGCACACATCTGTCCCACCGGTGTACTGTACAGTGTGTGTTGTTGTACTACTCTGCACACATCTGTCCCACCGGTGTACTGTACAGTGTGTGTTGTTGTACTACTCTGCACACGTCTGTCCCACCGGTGTACTGTACAGTGTGTGTTGTTGTACTACTCTGCACACATCTGTCCCACCGGTGTACTGTACAGTGTGTTGTTGTACTACTCTGCACACGTCTGTCCCACCGGTGTACTGTACAGTGTGTGTTGTTGTACTACTCTGCACACATCTGTCCCACCGGTGTACTGTGTCCTCCAGATACCAAGGTGCTCCTAGGGTCAGTCCGTCGCGATGTGTTGACCAAAATGGTTCGCAATCACATGAAACCAGTTCGGGATCACAAGAGGAGAATCCTGGCCAATACCACTGGGTGTGTCCACAATAAATGTTCTTACGTACCTCCTGAAATCATGCACACATACAGTACATGCATGAGTATATAAGTACATGTCTGTATGTACTGTTTATACGTGTATGTACAGTTTATACACATATGTACTGTGTATAGGTGTATGTACTGTTTATACACATATTTACTGTTTATATGTGTATTTACTGTTTATAGGTGTATGTACTGTTGATAGGTGTATGTACAGTATGTACTGATTATAAATGTACGTATGTATTGTTTAGTATCGTACAGTACTAGAATTTGAGGAGCACAATTTCACACACTTTGTAGCCCTCCGAAGGTCTCACAGGAGTAGTTCCCCCCCCCCCACACACACACACGTACAGTGTCTTACCCTCTCCATTTCTCCTCAGCGATGAACAAGACGCAATTGAGACTACCGATTTGTCTTTCGAGTCATCATCTTCCAGAACACAAGTCCCTGTTTTCTATCGTCATGGTGAGTATTCTATCATCATTATGAGTATTCTATCATCATTATGAGTATTCTATCATCATTGCGCGTATTCTATCATCATTGCGAGTATTCTATCATCATTGTGAGTATTCTGTCATCATTGTGAGTATTCTGTCATCATTGTGAGTATTCTATCATCATTGTGAATATTCTATCATCATTGTACATTCTTCAATACAGTACTTGTGTTGGAAT
>OZ026557.1:4811465-4816465 GCA_964020155.1 Chondrilla cf. caribensis | reverse complement strand
ACTACTATACCAGCATTTTATTGACAATTAATTATTTTCATTCTCAATTATATGTGACCAAACCAAATGATCTTTTGTGCCTGCAATTTCATAAAGATCCATGAAGTTTGGTGGGAATACAGATGTGCGTCATTTCCTAGCACTGAAATGACATGCCTCCCTATGCTGTACACGGAGTGTGACTGGGATGAGGCTGGGAGTATTGTGTCCTGAACATGTGCTAATGGTTCTGTCGTATTTGGGTTTGATGTTCTGTGAGGAAGCCTGACACATAACATTCTACAGCCCTGTTCTCACAAACCGTGCTTCACACACACACACACACACACACACACACACACACACACACACACACACACACACACACACACACCTGCACACACACACACACACACACACACACACACACACACACACACACACACACACACACACACACCTGCACACACACACACACACACACACACACACACACACACACACACACACACACACACACACAAACACACACACACGCACATGCACACACACACACACACACACACACACACACACACACACACACACACACACAGTATTCACAACAGGGGTGAATGTCCCCTCCCCTTCAACACATTCCCACTACATATTCGTACACATGTCCTCACCTCAGCCATCTCGTCATTGCTCAACCCAAGGATGTCCTTCATGAGGTGGTACCCCTCACAGATCAGTTGCATGTCACCGTACTCGATGCCGTTGTGAACCATCTTGACGTAGTGTCCGGCACCGTCATCCCCCACCCAGTCACAGCAGGGCTCCCCGTCAGCCTTTGCACAGATGCTCTGGAAGATGGGCTTCACGTATTGCCTGTGAGTGGAGCGAAGATCACTGGAATTGTCAAGACGTCAGCCCACGAGCATTGTGAAAGTGCCAAACATATCCTTTGACAGTAGTGTATACTGTATGTACGTATATGTGTGTAGTGTGAGAATGTGTGTGTAGTGTATATGTAAGAATGTGTGTGTAGTGTGAGAATGTGTGTGTAGGGTATATGTATGTATATGTGTGTAGTGTGAGAATGTGTGTGTAGTGTATATGTAAGAATGTGTGTGTAGTGTGAGAATGTGTGTGTAGTGTATATGTATGTATATGTGTGTAGTGTAAGAATGTGTGTGTAGTGTAAGAATGTGTGTAGTGTATATGTAAGAATATGTGTGTAGTGTAGTGTAAGAATGTGTGTGTAGCGTACATGTAAGAATGTGTGTTTGTGTGTAGTGTATTGTAGTGGGTGTGTAGATAGGATGTACGTATACACATACATGTAGTTGGCTACAATGAGTGAGATGTACGTATGTGTGCTTGCTTGCATGTACGTATGTATGCACTGCATCTTCTTATGGCATGATTACTTGGATGCGTGCCAGTTGGAACACACATGCACGACACATGGAGATGCTGCTTCTGTTGGCGTTGACGGTTCTTGCTTGCCACACGAACTCACCAAGCTTCCTCGTGCCCTCCAGGCATGAGGGATGGTCCATATCGAGCTCCGTCCTCTCCTCCAGACACACCACAGCCAACATACAACAATCCCTTTTCTTTCAAAGCCTTTGCACGTCTCTGTAGAGAGACAAAACAATACAATTGATACTTATAATAATATTATACGTAGTATAGAGTTGAGTGGGCAGATGTTATACTGAGTTATACTGATTACCTGTTTGCCTAAGCACTGAGTGGACAGATGTTATACTGAGTTATACTAATCACCTGTGTGTCCAAGTACTCAGAATTACCACCATCAATGATAATGTCCCCCTTCTCAAGAAGAGGCACCAGCTTATCAATGAATGCGTCCACAGCCGAGCCAGCCTTCACAAGCATCATCACCCTCCTCGGTTTCTTCAGTTTCTTCACCATTTCCTCCAGTGAGTGCGCCCCCACCACTTTGCTTCCTGTGGGCATGTGTGAACAGTGAAGAGAACAAGAGGACAGGTGAGAACAACGTCAAAGGAGTCTGATGCTGCAAGGTGTTCGCGGAGTATGATGCAGCTACTGTTGTGAATGAACAGGGGACAAATAGGTGTACACATGAATGTACACCAACACACCACATTGGCATGCATATATGCACACAGATATGTGCACATATATGTACATATGTGCACATCCAGTCACCAACCATGCATGCACACCCACACACGTACATCCACCCACCCACACACGTGCACACTCCCACACACACATGCACCCACCCACACACACATGCAGGTGCGTACACACTCCTACACACACACACTTTACACATACACCCCCTAACATCCTTTCAGAAAATTAGGAGAAGACTATCAACAACTCATGAAAACATGGATGACCACAGAAACCTTAATATCATCAACAGTATTTGATTAATCTGGTGAAGCCCAGCACTACAATAGGCTAATGGTCCATCTAGTTACTAGTGAAGAGGATACCATAGGCCAGCTTGTAATCCACTCAAGACAGATAGGAAATTAACACTCAGCCTTAGCCCTAGCATGAAGTTAAGGGTCACAATGTAAGAGTTACTGTTAGGATCGAGGGCGGCATGCTATCTGCCCTGTTTGGACCATCCCACCAAGTACCAGGGTGAGGAGGAAGAGGGTCGGGCCAGCGGCAATCTTCCTTAACTCACACCTGGGTGACATCGATCAGGTTTGACAGGTGACACTTAAGCACTGAAGCGCTACCATGAACCAGTGGATCCCAAACCAATGTACCGGTCTTGGAACTGTAAACAGCTATCCGATTAGTAAACAGCTATCCGATTAGTAAACAGCTATCCGATTAGTAAACAGCTATCCGATTAGTAAACAGCTATCCGATTAGTACACAGCTATCCGATTAGTAAACAGCTATCCGATTAGTAAACAGCTATCCGATTAGTAAACAGCTATCCGATTAGTAAACAGCTATCCGATTAGTACACAGCTATCCGATTAGTAAACAGCTATCCGATTAGTAAACAGCTATCCGATTAGTAAACAGCTATCCGATTAGTAAACACTTCTGGGCAGTAAACACCTCCCTTGAAAGCAAGCACCTCTCTTTAGTAGCAAACACTCCATACACACAGTACATGGTTTGATACGAACACAGTATCCCTCCTCAGAGAACACACATACCAGCATGCTGTTTGCATAAGATAGTTTGGCTTGCATAATTTTTTGACACTTGAAACAATTGCCCTTCGTTCTACTCATCATGCCAAAACATAATGTCAACAGGAAATTAACATTTACTTACATTTACAAAAGGTACTGAGGTGCAGAATTAGTGTAATAACATAATGTGAACATTCCCAAATATGGAAACAGTGTTGTGTTTAGGAGGGCCCTAGCCCCACACAAACCTTTGGCCTCGTTTTCGAGGAATTTATCAACTTTCTCTGTTGTTCTGTTGTAGGCACAGACCTGTGGGAGAGGGCGGAGCAATGGTGTCAACAGTGACACTGGATGGCTACATGTAGCAATTAGTGAAGGCATACACGCACAATCCATCACACACAGAGGGAGAGAGGGAGAGAGAGAGAGAGAGAGAGAGAGAGAGAGAGAGAGAGAGAGAGAGAGAGAGAGAGAGAGAGGGAGAGGGAGGGAGGGAGGGAGGGAGGGAGGGAGGGAGAGAGGGAGGGAGGGAGGGAGGGAGGGAGGGAGAGAGAGAGAATGAGAGAGGGAGGGAGGGAGGGAGAGAGAATCCTACCAAAACAGGAAATGTCTATACTCCACGCCCACATGCCTATTGCATACCAGTACAACCATACAAATACAATGTTCAAGTGCTCCATAATAATACACTGTATATTGATGCAGTAACTGTGTTCATAGCTACCTAAGTACGCACAATGTCACACATGTGATTCTTGTATGCTGTTATCTCTTTGGTGGAGGAGTGTACTACAATACATCCGCTTCCGTGTAGACAAGTCCTGCTTAGACAAAAAAGTTTAAAACTACAAAAAGTTGATCCATGCTCACTGGCGGGGAGGTGGCTGTGGTCTATGATACTTCAATCCACATGTCAACTACCACTGGGTAAATGCCTACGTAGCTTTCATTCCAAATTAGTAAATTTCCGCTCTAAAACAACTATTAATGGAGCTTACGGATGATGTCCATTAGCTGCACCAGTGTGCAGATAATCTAGCCAACTTCATCGATCAACTGTCCGTCCTTCAACGGTGGAGCACAGCCTTAATACGCGCACCAATTCTGCACTTAAGGCGACTCGTTCTAGCATATCTTGCTGGCAGCTGGTAACTTGCTAGAGCCCAGGGCTAACACCTCAGCAATCTCGCTTAGGGATCTAGTTCGTCAGCTGCTAAGGTTAGAGTATCTATGGTTAGAGTTAGGATTAGGATTCGAGCTTCTAGTAGACCGCATTTAGGCTGAATACGGGCGAAGGTCTTTATAACGACCCGAACGGATTCGAGCTAGCATTCACATGAGCTCGTGTCAACAGCTCAACGTCAAGAGCACCCCATTGATCACAAGGAACCACTCGGCCTTCGCGCACTCCGTTTCGTCCCCACGTAGCTCACCACAAAGCCATGGTCGTTCATGTTCATGATGAGGTTCTGTCCCATGACAGCCAAACCTATCAGAGCTATATCAGCGCTGCAAAGGAAAGAGAAAGAACAATTATTGGACGTCAACAGATGGCCAATAGCAAACTGTTGGTAGCAAAATTCAGCCACCTGAAATATTCAAATCACGGCTAAACGTAACATTTGGAAATATTCGAATGAAATAAAGTTATTTTCTCAGCTTACACTGGTTCGGACATCGTTTCTTGCGTAGTGGAAGGGAATTAGAAGCAAAGGAGATACTCTTTTCTCGACGGGTCACTAGCCAGGAAGTTGACAACGGAGTCGTGTCTGGAGTTATACGGAGATGGGTGCCTCATCACGTGATGTCAACCAGGGGATCCCCCAGCTGCCATGTTCGCTTCTTGCTTGGCCAGGCGCTTCTGCCAAAACCTTG
>OZ026557.1:4783965-4806465 GCA_964020155.1 Chondrilla cf. caribensis | reverse complement strand
TGTGACTAGCCACAAATTGCATCTTTTTGGGCACCTCAAGGCTTGTACTACTACCAAAAGTGTATACATACATCGGTATTTGCACTATGATACATCGCATGGACTCCTGTGTGGCCGAGGTGACCAGTGATAAAATTTGATGTTATTCGCTGGTCACCATGAGGCCTATAGCACACCCAGGAGGGTGTGTAAACTTGACATTTTGACCAGACCTCACTGGGGACAGGAACTAACATATGAAACAACTCCCATCTCCGTATGTTGCCCGTAACTCTAGCTACATGCGGAGGTACTTAATATTTTGTCAATGTATGGGAGAGTATAGGAGAAATAAACACTAAGCACCTTTTTGAATAGCTCGTGGGAAAGTGGGCGTGTCAACCTGATATTTTCATCAGACCTAGCTGGAGACATACACTTACATATGAAACAACTCCCATCTCTGTATGTTGCCCGTAACTCTAGCTACATTCTGAGGTGCTTAATATTTTGTCAATGTATGGGAGAGTATAGGAGAAATAAATGCTAAGCACCTTTTTGAATAGCTCGTGGGAAAGTGGGCGTGTCAACCTGATATTTTATCAGACCTAGCTGGAGACATGAACTAACATATGAAACAACTCCCATCTCCGTATGTTGCCTGTAACTCTAGTTACATTCGGAAGTGCTTAATATTTTGTCAATGTATGGGAGAGTATAGGAGAAATAAACACTAAGCACCTTTTTGAATAGCTCATTGGAAAGTGGGCGTGTCAACCTGATATTTTCATCAGACTTAGCCGGAGACATGAAATAACATATGAAACAACTCCCATCTCCGTATGTTGCCCGTAACTCTAGTTACATTCTGAGGTGCTTAATATTTTATCAATGTATGGGAGAGTATAGGAGAAATAAATGCTAAGCACCTTTTTGAATAGCTCGTGGGAAAGTGGGCGTGTCAACCTGATATTTTTATCAAATCTAAGTGGAGACATAAACTAACATATGAAACAAATCTTATCTCCGTATGTTGCCCATAACTATAGCTACATTCGGAGGTGCTTAATATTTTGTCAATGTATGGGAGAGAATAGGAGAAATAAACGCTAAGCACCTTTTTGAATAGCTCGTGGGAAAGTGGGCGTGTCAACCTGATATTTTTATCAGACCTAGCTGGTGACATGAACTAACATATGAAACAAATTTAATCTCTGTATGTTGCCTGTAACTCTAGCTACATTCGGAGGTGCTTAATATTATATCAATGTATGGGAGAGTATAGGAGAAATAAATGCTAAGCACCTTTTTGAATAGCTCGTGGGAAAGTGGGTGTGTCAACCGGATATTTTTATCAGACCTAGCTGGAGATATGAACTAACATATGAAACAACTCCCATCCCCGTATGTTGCCCGTAACTCTAGCTACATTCGGAGGTGCTTAATATTTTGTCAATGTGTGGGAGAGTATAGGAGAAATAAACGCTAAGCACTTTTTTGTATATCTCGTGGGAGAGGGGGCGTTTCACCCTGATATTTTCAACACATCTAGCTGGAGATGTGAAATATGTTATGAAACACTTCCCGTCACTTTGTGTGCTCTGTAACCCTTGTTATTCAAGGTGGTGCTATGGCCAAATTTTGGCCATATTACCACAGTCAATGTATGGGGGAGAATATGGAAAAAATACACTTAGCACCATTCTGCATATCTCGTGGGAGAGGGGGCGTGTCACCCTGATATTTTCAACACATCTAGCTGGAGATGTGAACTAAGTTATGAAATACTTCCCATCACTTTGTGTGCTCTGTAACCCTTGTTATTAAAAGTGGTGCTATGGCCAAATTTTGGCCTTAGCACCACAGTCAATGTATGGGGGAGAATAGGGAAAAAATACACTTAGCACCATCCTGCATATCTCGTGGGAGAAGGGGCGTGTCACCCTGATATTTTCAACACATCTAGCTGGAGATGTGAACTAAGTTATGAAGTACATCCCGTCACTTTGTGTGCTCTGTAACCCTTGTTATTCAAGGTGGTGCTATGGCCAAATTTTGGGCATAGCACCATCCTACATATCTCGTGGGAGAGGGGGCGTGTCACCCTGATATTTTCAACACATCTAGCTGGAGATGTGAACTAAGTTATGAAGTACATCCCGTCAGTTTGTGAGCTCTGTAACCCTTGTTAATAAAAGTGGTGCTATGGCCAAATTTTGGCCATAGCACCACAGTCAATGTATGGGGGAGAATATGGAAAAAATACACTTAGCACCATCCTGCATATCTCGTGGGAGAGGGGGCGTGTCACCCTGATATTTTCAACACATCTAGCTGGAGATGTGAAATAAGTTATGAAACTCTTGCCGTCACTTTGTGTGCTCTGTAACCCTTGTTATTCAAGGTGGTGCTATGGCCAAATTTTGGCCTTAGCACCACAGTCAATGTATGGGGGAGAATAGGGAAAAAATACACTTAGCACCATCCTGCATATCTCGTGGGAGAAGGGGCGTGTCACCCTGATATTTTCAACACATCTAGCTGGAGATGTGAACTAAGTTATGAAGTACATCCCGTCACTTTGTGTGCTCTGTAACCCTTGTTATTCAAGGTGGTGCTATGGCCAAATTTTGGGCATAGCACCATCCTACATATCTCGTGGGAGAGGGGGCGTGTCACCCTGATATTTTCAACACATCTAGCTGGAGATGTGAACTAAGTTATGAAGTACATCCCGTCAGTTTGTGAGCTCTGTAACCCTTGTTAATAAAAGTGGTGCTATGGCCAAATTTTGGCCATAGCACCACAGTCAATGTATGGGGGAGAATATGGAAAAAATACACTTAGCACCATCCTGCATATCTCGTGGGAGAGGGGGCGTGTCACCCTGATATTTTCATCAGACTTAGCCGGAGACATGAAATAACATATGAAACAACTCCCATCTCCGTATGTTGCCCGTAACTCTAGTTACATTCGGAGGTGCTTAATATTTTGTCAATGTATGGGAGAGTATAGGAGAAATAAACGCTAAGCACCTTTTTGAATAGCTCGTGGGAAAGTGGGCGTGTTAGCCTGATATTTTTATCAAATCTAGGTGGAGACATGAACTAACATATGAAACAAATCTCATCTCTGTATGTTGCCTGTAACTCTAGCTACATTCGGAGGTGCTTAATATTTTATCAATGTATGGGAGAGTATAGGAGAAATAAATGCTAAGCACCTTTTTGAATAGCTCGTGGGAAAGTGGGCGTGTCAACCTGATATTTTTATCAGACCTAGCTGGAGATATGAACTAACATATAAAACAAAACTCCCATCTCCATATGTTGTCCATAACTTTAGTTACATTTGGAGGTGCTTAATATTTTATCAATGTATGGGAGAGGATAGGAGAAATAAATGCTAAGCACCTTTTTGAATAGCTCGTGGGAAAGTGGGCGTGTCAACCTGATATTTTTATCAGACCTAGCTGGTGACATGAACTAACATATGAAACAAATTTAATCTCTGTATGTTGCCTGTAACTCTAGCTACATTCGGAGGTGCTTAATATTATATCAATGTATGGGAGAGTATAGGAGAAATAAATGCTAAGCACCTTTTTGAATAGCTCGTGGGAAAGTGGGTGTGTCAACCGGATATTTTTATCAGACCTAGCTGGAGATATGAACTAACATATGAAACAACTCCCATCCCCGTATGTTGCCCGTAACTCTAGCTACATTCGGAGGTGCTTAATATTTTGTCAATGTGTGGGAGAGTATAGGAGAAATAAACGCTAAGCACTTTTTTGTATATCTCGTGGGAGAGGGGGCGTTTCACCCTGATATTTTCAACACATCTAGCTGGAGATGTGAAATATGTTATGAAACACTTCCCGTCACTTTGTGTGCTCTGTAACCCTTGTTATTCAAGGTGGTGCTATGGCCAAATTTTGGCCATAGTACCACAGTCAATGTATGGGGGAGAATATGGAAAAAATACACTTAGCACCATTCTGCATATCTCGTGGGAGAGGGGGCGTGTCACCCTGATATTTTCAACACATCTAGCTGGAGATGTGAACTAAGTTATGAAGTACATCCCGTCACTTTGTGTGCTCTGTAACCCTTGTTATTCAAGGTGGTGCTATGGCCAAATTTTGGCCATAGCACCATCCTGGATATCTCGTGGGAGAGGGGGCGTGTCACCCTGATATTTTCAACACATCTAGCTGGAGATGTGAAATAAGTTATGAAGTACATCCCGTCACTTTGTGTGCTCTGTAACCCTTGTTAATAAAAGTAGTGCTATGGCCAAATTTTGGCCTTAGCACCACAGTCAATGTATGGGGGAGAATAGGGAAAAAATACACTTAGCACCATCCTGCATATCTCGTGGGAGAAGGGGCGTGTCACCCTGATATTTTCAACACATCTAGCTGGAGATGTGAACTAAGTTATGAAGTGCATCCCGTCACTTTGTGTGCTCTGTAACCCTTGTTATTCAAGGTGGTGCTATGGCCAAATTTTGGGCATAGCACCATCCTACATATCTCGTGGGAGAGGGGGCGTGTCACCCTGATATTTTCAACACATCTAGCTGGAGATGTGAACTAAGTTATGAAGTACATCCCGTCACTTTGTGTGCTCTGTAACCCTTGTTATTCAAGGTGGTGCTATGGCCAAATTTTGGGCATAGCACCATCCTACATATCTCGTGGGAGAGGGGGCGTGTCACCCTGATATTTTCAACACATCTAGCTGGAGATGTGAACTAAGTTATGAAACTCTTCCCGTCACTTTGTGTGCTCTGTAACCCTTGTTATTAAAAGTGGTGCTATGGCCAAATTTTGGCCATAGCACCACAGTCAATGTATGGGGGAGAATAGGGAAAAAATACACTTAGCACCATTCTGCATATCTCGTGGGAGAGGGGGCGTGTCACCCTGATATTATCAACACATCTAGCTGGAGATGTGAACTAACATATGAAACAAATCTCATCTCCGTATGTTGCCAGTAACTCTAGTTACATTCTGAGGTGCTTAATAATTTTGTCAATGTATGGGAGAGTATAGGAGAAATAAATGCTAAGCACCTTTTTGAATAGCTCGTGGGAAGGTGGGCGTGTCAACCTGATATTTTTATCAGACCTAGCCAGAGACATGAACTAACATATGAAACAACTCCTATCTCCATATGTTGCCCCTAACTCTAGTTACATTCGGAGGTGCTTCATAATAGCATTTTGTCAATGTATGGGAGAGTATAGGAGAAATAAACGCTAAGCACCTTTTTGAATAGCTCGTGGGAAAGTGGGCGTGTCAACCTGATATTTTTATCAGACCTAGCTGGAGACATGAACTAACATATGAAACAAATCTCATCTCTGTATGTTGCCCGTAACTCTAGCTACATTCGGAGGTGCTTAATATTATATCAATGTATGGGAGAGTATAGAAGAAATAAATGCTAAGCACCTTTTCGAATAGCTCGTGGGAAAGTGGGCGTGTCAACCTGATATTTTTATCAAATCTAGGTGGAGACATAAACTAACATATGAAACAACTCCCATCTCCGTATGTTGCCTGTAACTCTATCTACATTCGGAGGTGCTTAATATATTTTACTATGTATGGGAGAGTACAGGAGAATAGAAACGTTAAGCACCTTTTTGAATAGCTCATGGGAGAGTGGGCGTGTCAACCAGATAATTTTACCAGATCTGGCTGGGGATGTAAACTAAATTATGAAACAATTCCCAACTTCATAGCTCAACTGTAACTCTATCTACAATTAAAGGTGCTTAATATATTTTGCAATATATGGGAGAGTATAGGAGAATAGAAACGTTAAGCACCTTTTTGAATAGCTCATGGGAGAGTGGGCGTGTCAACCAGATAATTTTACCAGATCTGGCTGGGGATGTAAACTAAATTATGAAACAATTCCCAACTTCATAGCTCAACTGTAACTCTATCTACAATTAAAGGTGCTTAATATATTTTACAATATATGGGAGAGTATAGGAGAATAGAAACGTTAAGCACCTTTTTGAATAGCTCATGGGAGAGTGGGCATGTCAACCTGATATTTTCATCAGATATGGCTGGGGATGTAAACTAAATTATGAAACAATTCCCAACTTCATAGCTCAACTGTAACTCTATCTACATTCGGAGGGTGCTTAATATATTTTACTATGTATGGGAGAGTATAGGAGAATAGAAACGTTAAGCACCTTTTTGAATAGCACATGGGAGAGTGGGTATGTCAACCTGATAATTTTACCAGATCTGATTGGGGATGTAAACTAAATTATGAAACTATTCCCAACTCCATATCTCAACTGTAACTCTATCTACAATTAAAGGTGCTTAATATATTTTACAATGTATGGGAGAGTATAGGAGAATAGAAACGTTAAGCACCTTTTTGAATAGCTCATGGGAAAGTGGGCGTGTCAACCTGATAGTTTCACCAGATCTGGTTGGGGATGTAAACTAAATTTTGAAACAATTCCCAACTCCATAGCTCAACTGTAACTGAAGGCCTCCGGTCAAAAAGGGTATTTTAACGTATTCCGTAATTTCTGAGAAAACGGAGTTTAATCGTTTACGGAGTAGTACAGGTAAGTACCGTAACGAATACGTAATGAAAATGGGCTCCTACCACCCGAATGCTCACTTCTTTCGCATTTACATTTCATTTACTACTTCTTGAGAAGGTAGATGTCGTTTTCAGAACGAAAGTAGATTTTTTCTTCCAAACGTTAAAGTACCCTTTTTGACCGGAGGCCTTCAACTCTATCTACAATTAAAGGTGCTTAAAAAAAAAATAAAAAAGGTCACCCACTCGGGGTCGAACAAACCCATGGTCGGCTTTGTAGGGACTTTCCACAGATACTGTGTACTTGGTCATTCCGCGGATGCAGAAGACACTATTCTAGCTGGGAGGTCAGCCGCGAGTCCCAAAGCTCCCCCCTACGGTTCTTTGTAGAGAGTATTGCAACTGACCACCAGGAAGCGAGCTCTTTTTTTTTCATGGAAAAAATCCGTCCTTTGGAGGATTCGAACCCGCGACCTGGAGCCTAGAGTCGTGTCACCTGACCAACCGGCTACCCAACCGGCTACCGTGACCTATCTATTTTATTATTAGTATCTGCGCTATTTATAGTTGCCCTAGGTGTACAATTTGATAAAAAATGATAAAAGTGGAGTCGCAGAAGCCTTCCCCAGCACTCAAAGTACTTGGACGTCTACTTTAGGTTTGGAAAAACCTTCGCTGGAGATATAAAGTTCGGCGAAGCCGTTTCGCTTGAATTCTAGCCGAATTTCTAATTCTCGGCCTTTTGAAATCGGCCATCTTTTTGCGCAATATAAAATATAATATAAATTCACTGTTTCAGTTACGTGTGGGAATAAATGAAATTATCTGGAGAAGAAGAAATCCTTCGGAAAATGCAGTCTTCGGAATCCGATATGTCAGCCCACTTACAGAAGAACTTTAATCCTAATAAACACATGGGGCCCAGTCCTTCCAACGACACGCCTCTGATATACGCTGTCAGGTTCGAGCACAAACTTTTCCTGAACGAATACCTTCGATTTGGCGGTGACCCTTTCGTAACTAACGCCAATGGTCGAACAGCCTTTCATGTAGCGTGTGCTTCTTCTCGTTCGAGTCAGAGAACAGACAAAAAGAGAAAGGAACTCCTCCAAATGCTCTTAGACCAGCCCGTGAAGAAAGAATATCAACTACCGTTTATCAATGGTTCGGACCGCGAGAGGAGAAATGGAATGGACAAGACTGAGTTATGTTTATCATCCGTCTGTGTGTCTGTTGGACAAGGTGTGGTGGTGGTGGTGGTGGTGGTGTGTGTGTGTGTGTGTGTGTGTGTGTGTGTGTGTGTGTGTGTGTGTGTGTGTGTGTGTGTGTGTGTGTGTGTGTGTTGTGTGTGTGTGTGTGTGTTGTGTGTGTGTGTGTGTGTGTGTGTGTGTGTGTGTGTGTGTGTGTGTGTGTGTGTGTGTGTGTGTGTGATTAGAGAGAGAGAGTGTGTGTGTGTATGCTTATTTGTGTGTGTTGCATTGCCACTCTACACTTCCAGTATCGTACATTCACGATTGTAGAGTTGGACCATCCAAATGGTAAACGTGTGTTTGACCATCAAGCAAGTAGAGTGGCCCGTGTAGCCAGAGGTTCTGGTACCAGCATAAGAGAAGTGGAGGAGCTGATCAAACAGTATGGGAAGTTTGCCGAGTTAGTGAAGAAGATGGGAGGAATGAAGGGACTGTTCAAAGGTGTGTGTGTGTGTGTGTGTGTGTGTGTGTGCACGTGCGCGCATGTGTGTGTATGTGTGTGTGTGTGTGTGTGTGTGTGTGTGTGTGTGTGTGTGTGTGTGTGTGTGTGTGTGTGTGTGTGTGTACAGTATATGTATATTATGTGCATTGTGTGTATCCTGCAGGTGGTGACATGGGCAGAAATGTCAATCCAGCACAGATGGCCAAACTCAACCGGCAAATGGCAAAGACGATAGACCCAAGGGTACTTCAACAAATGGGTATGTTCCCCAATTGGTTGAATTTTTTGACTGTTTGTTCACTATATTTGGTACTTTTTGTGCAGGTGGAATGGGTGCTCTACAAAATTTGATGCGGCAAGTCCAATCAGGAACTCAGGGAATGCCCCCTGGAATGGGAGGCAGGAGAAAATGACATCAACACAAAACACTATTTGTTCTTTGAAAATGACTGAATTTTTATTACTTCTGTCCATGATTTAAATTAATTCTTGTCCTGAAATTGATGACCTGTTGTGTGAACTATTACATGCACATAAAGCATAGGCACCACAGTTCTATATCACATCATATACACATAATCATTCATTATTTTTACTGTGAGTGGGTCGTGTGCACACTTGGAAGGACACTGGAAGACAGTCACAAAACATTGAGGTTTTTCATCACAGCCATCCATACAACATACTGTACATTGTAATGATGGCTATGGGTGGTTTACGGCCTTGAGTTGAAAAAAAAAATAAAAAAGGTCACCCACTCGGGGTCGAACAAACCCATGGTCGGCTTTATAGGGACTTTCCACAGATACTGTGTACTTGGTCATTCCGCGGATGCAGAAGACACTATTCTAGCTGGGAGGTCAGCCGCGAGTCCCAAAGCTCCCCCCTACGGTTCTTTGTAGAGAGTATTGCAACTGACCACCAGGAAGCGAGCTCTTTTTTTTTCATGGAAAAAATCCGTCCTTTGGAGGATTCGAACCCGCGACCTGGAGCCTAGAGTCGTGTCACCTGACCAACCGGCTACCCAACCGGCTACCGTGACCTATCTATTTTATTATTAGTATCTGCGCTATTTATAGTTGCCCTAGGTGTACAATTTGATAAAAAATGATAAAAGTGGAGTCGCAGAAGCCTTCCCCAGCACTCAAAGTACTTGGACGTCTACTTTAGGTTTGGAAAAACCTTCGCTGGAGATATAAAGTTCGGCGAAGCCGTTTCGCTTGAATTCTAGCCGAATTTCTAATTCTCGGCCTTTTGAAATCGGCCATCTTTTTGCGCAATATAAAATATAATATAAATTCACTGTTTCAGTTACGTGTGGGAATAAATGAAATTATCTGGAGAAGAAGAAATCCTTCGGAAAATGCAGTCTTCGGAATCCGATATGTCAGCCCACTTACAGAAGAACTTTAATCCTAATAAACACATGGGGCCCAGTCCTTCCAACGACACGCCTCTGATATACGCTGTCAGGTTCGAGCACAAACTTTTCCTGAACGGATACCTTCGATTTGGCGGTGACCCTTTCGTAACTAACGCCAATGGTCGAACAGCCTTTCATGTAGCGTGTGCTTCTTCTCGTTCGAGTCAGAGAACAGACAAAAAGAGAAAGGAACTCCTCCAAATGCTCTTAGACCAGCCCGTGAAGAAAGAATATCAACTACCGTTTATCAATGGTTCGGACCGCGAGAGGAGAAATGGAATGGACAAGAGTTATGTTTATCATCCGTCTGTGTGTCTGTTGGACAAGGTGTGGTGGTGGTGGTAGTGGTGGTGGTGTGTGTGTGTGTGTGTGTGTGTGTGTGTGTGTGTGTGTGTGTGTGTGTGTGTGTGTGTGTGTGTGTGTGTGTGTGTGTGTGTGTGTGTGTGTGTGTGTGTGTGTGTGTGTGTGTGTGATTAGAGAGAGAGAGAGTGTGTGTGTATGCTTATTTGTGTGTGTTGCATTGCCACTCTACACTTCCAGTATCATACATTCACGATTGTAGAGTTGAACCATCCAAATGGTAAACGTGTGTTTGACCATCAAGCAAGTAGAGTGGCCCGTGTAGCCAGAGGTTCTGGTACCAGCATAAGAGAAGTGGAGGAGCTGATCAAACAGTATGGGAAGTTTGCCGAGTTAGTGAAGAAGATGGGAGGAATGAAGGGACTGTTCAAAGGTGTGTGTGTGTGTGTGTGTGTGTGTGTGTGCACGTGCGTGCATGTGTGTGTGTGTGTGTGTGTGTGTGTGTGTGTGTGTGTGTGTGTGTGTGTGTGTGTGTGTTGTGTGTGTGTGTGTGTGTGTGTGTGTGTGTGTGTGTGTGTGTGTGTGTGTGTGTGTGTGTGCCAAAATTTGGCCATAGCACCACAGTCAATGTATGGGGGAGAATAGAGAAAAAATACACTTAGCACCATTCTGCATATCTCGTGGGAGAGGGGGCGTGTCACCCTGATATTTTCAACACATCTAGCTGGAGATGTGAACTAAGTTATGAATTCCATTCCGTCACTTTGTGAGCTCTGTAACCCTTGTTATTCAAGGTGGTGCTATGGCCAAATTTTGGCCATAGCACCATTCTGCATATCTCGTGGGAGAGGGGGCGTGTCACCCTGATATTTTCAACACATCTAGCTGGAGATGTGAAATAAGTTATGAAGTACATCCAGTCACTTTGTGAGCTCTGTAACCCTTGTTATTCAAGGTGGTGCTATGGCCAAATTTTGGCCATAGCACCATTCTGCATATCTCGTGGGAGAGGGGGCGTGTCACCCTGATATTTTCAACACATTTAGCTGGAGATGTGAACTAAGTTATGAAACACTTCCCGTCCCTTTGTGCGCTCTGTAACCCTTGTTAATAAAAGTGGTGCTATGGCCAAAATTTGGCCATAGCACCACAGTCAATGTATGGGGGAGAATAGGGGAAAATACACTTAGCACCATCCTGTATATCTCGTGGGAGAGGGGGCGTGTGACCCTGATATTTTCAACACATCTAGCTGGAGACGTGAAATAAGTTATGAAACTCTTCCCGTCACTTTGTGTGCTCTGTAACCCTTGTTATTAAAAGTGGGGCTATGGCCAAATTTTGGCCACAGCACCACAGTCAATGTATGGGGGAGAATATGGAAAAAATACACTTAGCACCATCCTGCATATCTCGTGTGAGAGGGGGCGTGTCACCCTGATATTTTCAACACATCTAGCTGGAGATGTGAAATAAGTTATGAAACACTTCCCGTCACTTTGTGTGCTCTGTAACCCTTGTTATTCAAGGTGGTGCTATGGCCAAATTTTGGCCATAGCACCATCCTGCATATCTTGTGGGAGAGGGGGCGTGTCACCCTGATATTTTCAACACATCTAGCTGGAGATGTGAAATAAGTTATGAAACACTTCCCGTCACTTTGTGTGCTCTGTAACCCTTGTTATTAAAAGTGGTGCTATGGCCAAATTTTGGCCATAGCACCACAGTCAATGTATGGGGGAGAAAAGGGAAAAAATACACTTAGCACCATCCTGCATATCTTGTGTGAGAGAGGGCGTGTCACCCTGATATTTTCAACACATCTAGCTGGAGATGTGAAATAAGTTATGAAACTCTTCCCGTCACTTTGTGTGCTCTGTAACCCTTGTTATTCAAGGTGGTGCTATGGCCAAATTTTGGCCATAGCACCACAGTCAATGTATGGGGAGAATAGGGAAAAAATACACTTAGCACCATCCTGCATATCTCGTGGGAGAGGGGGCGTGTCACCCTGATATTTTCAACACATCTAGCTGGAGATGTGAAATATGTTATGAAACACTTCCCGTCACTTTGTGTGCTCTGTAACCCTTATTATTCAAGGTGGTGCTATGGCCAAATTTTGGCCATAGCACCACAGTCAATGTATGGGGAGAATAGGGAAAAAATACACTTAGCACCATCCTGCATATCTCGTGTGAGAGGGGGCGTGTCACCCTGATATTTTCAACACATCTAGCTGGAGATGTGAAATAAGTTATGAAACACTTCCCGTCACTTTGTGTGCTCTGTAACCCTTGTTATTCAAGGTGGTGCTATGGCCAAATTTTGGCCATAGCACCATCCTGCATATCTCGTGGGAGAGAGGGCGTGTCACCCTGATATTTTCAACACATCTAGCTGGAGATGTGAACTAAGTTATGAAACTCTTCCCGTCACTTTGTGTGCTCTGTAACCCTTGTTATTAAAAGTGGTGCTATGGCCAAATTTTGGCCATAGCACCACAGTCAATGTATGGGGGAGAATATGGAAAAAATACACTTAGCACAATCCTGCATATCTCGTGGGAGAGGGGGCGTGTCACCCTGATATTTTCAACACATCTAGCTGGAGATGTGAAATAAGTTATGAAACTCTTCCCGTCACTTTGTGTGCTCTGTAACCCTTGTTATTAAAAGTGGTGCTATGGCCAAATTTTGGCAATAGCACCACAGTCAATGTATGGGGAGAATAGGGAAAAAATACACTTAGCACCATCCTGCATATCTCGTGTGAGAGGGGGCGTGTCACCCTGATATTTTCAACACATCTAGCTGGAGATGTGAAATAAGTTATGAAACACTTCCCGTCACTTTGTGTGCTCTGTAACCCTTGTTATTCAAGGTGGTGCTATGGCCAAATTTTGGCCATAGCACCATTCTGCATATCTCGTGGGAGAGGGGGCGTGTCACCCTGATATTTTCAACACATCTAGCTGGAGATGTGAAATAAGTTATGAAACACTTCCCGTCACTTTGTGTGCTCTGTAACCCTTGTTATTAAAAGTGGTGCTATGGCCAAATTTTGGCCATAGCACCACAGTCAATGTATGGGGGAGAATAGGGAAAAAATACACTTAGCACCATTCTGCATATCTTGTGGGAGAGGGGGCGTGTCACCCTGATATTATCAACACATCTAGCTGGAGATGTGAACTAACATATGAAACAAATCTCATCTCTGTATGTTGCCAGTAACTCTAGTTACATTCTGAGGTGCTTAATAATTTTGTCAATGTATGGGAGAGTATAGGAGAAATAAACGCTAAGCACCTCTTTGAATAGCTCGTGGGAAAGTGGGCGTGTCAACCTGATATTTTAATCAGACCTAGCTGGGTCATGAACTAACATATGAAACAACTCCCATCTCCGTATGTTGCCCCTAACTCTAGTTACATGCTGAGGTGCTTAATATTTTGTCAATGTATGGGAGAGTATAGGAGAAATAAATGCTAAGCACCTTTTTGAATAGCTCGTGGGAAAGTGGGCGTGTCAACCTGATACTTTTATCAGACCTAGCTAGAGACATGAACTAACATATGAACCAAATCTCATCTCTGTATGTTGCCCGTAACTCTAGCTACATTCGGAGGTGCTTAATATTTTGTCAATGTATGGGAGAGTATAGGAGAAATAAACACTAAGCACTTTTTTGTATATCTCGTGGGAGAGGGGGCGCGTCACCCTGATATTTTCAACACATCTAGCTGGAGATGTGAAATATGTTATGAAACACTTCCCGTCACTTTGTGTGCTCTGTAACCCTTGTTATTAAAAGTGGTGCTATGGCCAAATTTTGGCCATAGCACCACAGTCAATATATGGGGGAGAATAGGGAACAATACACTTAGCACCATCCTGCATATCTCGTGGGAGAGGGGGCGTGTCACCCTGATATTTTCAACACATCTAGCTGGAGATGTGAAATAAGTTATGAAGTACATCCCGTCACTTTGTGTGCTCTATAACCCTTGTTATTCAAGGTGGTGCTAAGGCCAAATTTTGGCCATAGCACCATTCTGTATATCTCGTGGGAGAGGGGGCGTGTCACCCTAATACTTTCAACAAATCTCGCTGGAGATGTGAAATAAGTTATGAAACTCTTCCCGTCACTTTGTGTGCTCTGTAACCCTTGTTATTAAAAGTGGTGCTATGGCCAAATTTTGGCCATAGCACCACAGTCAATGTATGGGGGAGAATATGGAAAAAATACACTTAGCACCATCCTGCATATCTCGTGGGAGAGGGGGCGTGTCACCCTGATATTTTTATCAGACCTAGCTGGAGACATGAACTAACATATGAAACAAACCTTATCTCTGTATGTTGGCCGTAAGTCTAGCTACATTCGGAGGTGCTTAATATTTTATCAATGTATGGGAGAGTATAGGAGAAATAAACGCTAAGCACCTCTTTGAATAGCTCGTGGGAAAGTGGGCGTGTCAACCTGATATTTTTATCAGACCTAGCCGGAGACATGAACTAACATATGAAACAACTCCCATCTCCGTATGTTGGCCGTAAGTCTAGCTACATTCGGAGGTGCTTAATATTTTGTCAATGTATGGGAGAGTATAGGAGAAATAAACGCTAAGCACCTTTTTGAATAGCTCGTGGGAAAGTGGGCGTGTCAACCTGATATTTTTATCAGATCTAGCTGGAGACATGAACTAACATATGAACCAAATCTCATCTCTGTATGTTGCCAGTAACTCTAGTTACATTCGGAGGTGCTTAATAGTAGCATTTTGTCAATGTATGGGAGAGTATAGGAGAAATAAACGCTAAGCACCTCTTTGAATAGCTCGTGGGAAAGTGGGCGTGTCAACCTGATATTTTTATCAGACCTAGCCGGAGACATGAACTAACATATGAAACAACTCCCATCTCCGTATGTTGCCCCTAACTCTAGTTACATTCGGAGGTGCTTAATATTATATCAATGTATGGGAGAGGATAGGAAAAATAAATGCTAAGCACCTTTTGTAATAGCTCGTGGGAAAGTGGGCGTGTCAACCTGATATTTTTATCAGACCTAGCTGGAGACATGAACTAACATATGAAACAACTCCCATCCCCGTATGTTGCCCGTAACTCTAGCTACATGCTGAGGTGCTTAATGTTTTGTCAATGTATGGGAGAGTATAGGAGAAATAAACGCTAAGCACTTTTTTGTATATCTCGTGGGAGAGGGGGCGTGTGACCCTGATATTTTCAACACATCTAGCTGGAGATGTGAAATATGTTATGAAACACTTCCCGTCACTTTGTGTGCTCTGTAACCCTTGTTATTAAAAGTGGTGCTATGGCCAAATTTTGGCCATAGCACCACAGTCAATGTATGGGGGAGAATATGGAAAAAATACACTTAGCACCATCCTGCATATCTCGTGGGAGTGGGGGCGTGTCACCCTGATATTTTCAACACATCTAGCTGGAGATGTGAACTAAGTTATGAAGTACATCCTGTCACTTTGTGTGCCCTGTAACCCTTGTTATTCAAGGTGGTGCCATGGCCAAATTTTGGCCATAGCACCATCCTGCATATTTCGTGGGAGAGGGGGCGTGTCACCCTGATATTTTCAACACATCTAGCTGGAGATGTGAACTAAGTTATGAAGTACATCCCGTCACTTTGTGTGCTCTGTAACCCTTGTTATTCAAGGTGGTGCTATGGCCAAATTTTGGCCATAGCACCATCCTGCATATCTCGTGGGAGAGGGGGCGTGTCACCCTGATATTTTCAACACATCTAGCTGGAGATGTGAACTAAGTTATGAAGTACATCCTGTCACTTTGTGTGCTCTGTAACCCTTGTTATTCAAGGTGGTGCTATGGCCAAATTTTGGCCATAGCACCATCCTGCATATCTCGTGTGAGAGGGGGTGTGTCACCCTGATATTTTCAACACATCTAGCTGGAGATGTGAACTAAGTTATGATACTCTTCCCGTCACTTTGTGTGCTCTGTAACCCTTGTTATTAAAAGTGGTGCTATGGCCAAATTTTGGCCATAGTACCACAGTCAATGTATGGGGAGAATAGGGAAAAAATACACTTAGCACCATTCTGCATATCTCGTGGGAGAGGGGGCGTGTCACCCTGATATTATCAACACATCTAGCTGGAGATGTGAACTAACATATGAAACAAATCTCATCTCCGTATGTTGCCAGTAACTCTAGTTACATTCTGAGGTGCTTAATATTTTGTCAATGTATGGGAGAGTATAGGAGAAATAAATGCTAAGCACCTTTTTGAATAGCTCGTGGGAAAGTGGGCGTGTCAACCTGATATTTTTATCAGACCTAGCCGGAGACATGAACTAACATATGAAACAACTCCCATCTCCGTATGTTGCCGTAACTCTAGTTACATTCGGAGGTGCTTAATATTTTGTCAATGTATGGGAGAGTATAGGAGAAATAAACGCTAAGCACCTTTTTGAATAGCTCGTGGGAAAGTGGTCGTGTCAGCCTGATATTTTTATCAGACTTAGTCGGAGACATGAACTAACATATGAAACAACTCCCATCTCCGTATGTTGCCCCTAACTCTAGTTACATTCGGAGGTGCTTAATAATAGCATTTTGTCAATGTATGGGAGAGTATAGGAGAAATAAACGCTAAGCACCTTTTTGAATAGCTCGTGGGAAAGTGGGCGTGTCAACCTGATATTTTTATCAGACCTAGCTGGAGACATGAACTAACATATGAAACAACTCCCATCTCCGTATGTTGCCCCTAACTCCAGTTACATTCGGAGGTGCTTAATATTTTGTCAATGTATGGGAGAGTATAGGAGAAATAAACGCTAAGCACCTTTTTGAATAGCTCGTGGGAAAGTGGGCGTGTCAACCTGATATTTTCATCAGACTTAGCCGGAGACATGAAATAACATATGGAACAACTCCCATCTCTGTATGTTGCCCGTAACTCTAGTTACATTCGGAGGTGCTTAATATTTTATCAATGTATGGGAGAGTATAGGAGAAATAAACGCTAAGCACCTTTTTGAATAGCTCGTGGGAAAGTGGGCGTGTTATACTTGGTTTAGGGTGTCTATGCTAGGAGGCACGTCAGGGTGTCCATGGATATGTTGCCTTGATGTTCACCACAGCCTCCCTTGGATACAAATCGTGCATCGGATATATGTGCACATGTACAGTTGAACTTCTTAACACAAAATTCTATAATATATGAACAATGTCAAATTCTTACACTAACAGTATATACTTATATAACATGTATGTACATTCCCAGCGAATGTAGGGACTTGACGAGAGGTTCTTGCGATGAGGGTAAAATAAGAGAGACTTCATGCAAGGCAATTTCGTGTGAGGTTCAACTGTCCATACTTCAACAGATCGAGGTGGTGCATGGATGACGGTGGCAAGTAGCAGCAACTCCGATAACTAACATTGGCAATAAATATTTCAGACAAAATGCAACACAATACTATATTGAAATAGAACCAAGAGTGTCTGTATTTTCTGTACATACATATAAGGAAATACCATATATTTAAGCAACAGAAATTTAATACATATTTTGATGATGATGTCATTAGATTAAAAAGGAAAACTGAACATAAACTCTTCACCGCTCCGCGCCCTTTGAGGACCTCGACTTCGGAAACCATGGTGTCCTCCTGGTCCACCTATGAAATGATAAATGTACTGTGCTCATACACACCACACACACATGCAGAGAGAGAGACAGAGAGAGAGACAGAGAGAGAGAGAGAGAGAGAGAGAGAGAGAGAGAGAGAGAGAGAGAGAGAGAGAGAGAGAGAGAGAGAGAGAGAGAGAGAGAGAGAGAGAGAGAGAGAGAGAGAGAGAGAGAGAGAGAGAGAGAGAGAGAAAGAGAGAGACAGACACACAACACACGCACGCACACGCACACGCACACACACACGCACAAGCATGCACACACACACGCAACACACACACAACACACACGCATGCACACACACACACACACACACACACACACACACACACACACACACACACACACACACACACACAACAAACCAAAACTGAAGGAAGGACCTCCTCCTCCAAATCCACCGAAAAATGACGCAAATAAATCATTCGGATCAAAACCTGGAATGAAAACAGAGTGCACATTTATACATACATACATACTGATATATCTCTGTGGACTGTTTGGAGTAAATGTGGTGTGCACTCATCACATGAACACGAACACACCTCCATCAGTGAGGTCCTCCAGATCCGCCCCGTTATCATAGCGTCTCTTCTTCTGCGGATCAGACAACACGCTGTACGCCTCTCCAACCTGTGGAGGAGTACAATCACCACGACAACTCATCAACTGTACAGTCTTAATACTGTACAGTGTAATATTATATTATATTAAGTACTGTGCACCATACAATACAGAAACTACAGTACAGTAGAGCAGTAGTAGACGTCCATACAAAACATGATACCTTGTAGATGACCTCACAGGCCAGTGGGGTACAAAGCACTAATATACAAGAGTATGCACTGTGGATCGTTTAAGAAAGGTCTACATACGTAGACTGACCACAGCAGGACTGTACACATGCATGTCTGTGAGCCCATACCAGTTTGAAGGACTTCTCCATCTGTTCCTTCTCCTCCGGTGTGGCATTCGGATTACGATCTGCGATGAAGTGAAAAGAGACCAGTGATAGGGAGCGTGTGCATGCAGCATGGAGGGTGGTGTAAAACAGGAAGTAGAGGATACATATGAAACAGGAAGTGGATGACAAGGTAGCAATATCAATGAAGTGAACAGCGACCAGTGATAGGGAGCGTGTGCATGCAGCATGGAGGGTGGTGTAAAACAGGAAGTAGAGGATACGTATGAAACAGGAAGTGGATGACAAGGTAGCAATATCGATGAAGTGAATAGAGGCCAGTGATAGGGAGCGTGTGCATGCAGCATGGAGGGTGGTGTAAAACAGGAAGTAGAGGATACATATGAAACAGGAAGTGAAAGACAAGGTAGCGTATGTGATGCAAAAGAGGAAAAAAGCAATATTGAAATAGGCTATGGAATATGAAGTACATACATATAACAGGAAGTGGAGAATGCCAAGATGAAAAAAGGGGAATGAAGTGCTTAGAAAGAATATAACACAGGAAGTAGGTATAACAGGAAGTGGAGGGATCATTGGAGTCACCTGGGTGACACTGCAGGGCCTTCTTCCGATAAGCCTTCTTGATCTCCACATCACTGGCATCCTTTCCAACATCGAGGAGCTTGTAGTAGTCCTTTCTCTTGCTCATTTTGAGAAGTTTCTTTGCATTTGATAATAATTCTCTATTCTCTGTACACACAGTACATACAATACATATAGTACATACAGTGCACACAACTAATATAAAAAGAAATAATGAGAGGAGGTACATACAATCCTCACAGCCGCTAACCTGGGGTTCGTTCAGTATTAAATATCTTCTCGTAATCTCTAACAGCTTCTTCATGCTGCCCGTTATCTTGGTAACTAACAAATAAACGGAAAATCAAATACAAATTACAAATTTCTGTGTTTACTCCACCAACAGATATGCCTTAACACAGTTTGAAACCCCTGCTCCATCACGATCAAAAGTTCTCTCCCAGGAGCCCCAGCAGGTAGCACGTACACAACCTCTCCATTCACAACTGTGTCATGAACTCAGTAACAGCTGTTCCCCAGTTCTCTCCCAGGAGCCCCAATAGGTAACACGCACACAGCCTCTCCATTCACAACTGTGTCATGAACTCAGTAACAGCTGTTCCCCAGTTCTCTCCCAGGAGTCCCAGTAGGTAACACGCACACAGCCTCTCCATTCACAACTGTGTCATGAACTCAGTAACAGCTGTTCCCCAGTTCTCTCCCAGGAGTCCCAGTAGGTAACACGCACACAGCCTCTCCATTCACAACTGTGTCATGAACTCAGTAACAGCTGTTCCCCAGTTCTCTCCCAGGAACCCCAATAGGTAACATGTACACAGCCTCTCCATTCACAACTGTGTCATGAACTCAGTAACAGCTGTTCCCCAGTTCTCTCCCAGGAACCCCAGTAGGTAACATGTACACAGCCTCTCCATTCACAACTGTGTCATGAACTCAGTAACAGCTGTTCCCCAGTTCTCTCCCAGGAACCCCAATAGGTAACACGCACACAGCCTCTCCATTCACAACTGTGCCATGAACTCAGTAACAGCTGTTCCCCAGTTCTCTCCCAGGAACCCCAATAGGTAACATGTACACAGCCTCTCCATTCACAACTGTGTCATGAACTCAGTAACAGCTGTTCCCCAGTTCTCTCCCAGGAACCCCAATAGGTAACACGCACACAGCCTCTCCATTCACAACTGTGCCATGAACTCAGTAACAGCTGTTCCCCAGTTCTCTCCCAGGAGTCCCAGTAGGTAACACGCACACAGCCTCTCCATTCACAACTGTGTCATGAACTCAGTAACAGCTGTTCCCCAGTTCTCTCCCAGGAACCCCAATAGGTAACATGTACACAGCCTCTCCATTCACAACTGTGTCATGAACTCAGTAACAGCTGTTCCCCAGTTCTCTCCCAGGAACCCCAGTAGGTAACATGTACACAGCCTCTCCATTCACAACTGTGTCATGAACTCAGTAACAGCTGTTCCCCAGTTCTCTCCCAGGAACCCCAATAGGTAACACGCACACAGCCTCTCCATTCACAACTGTGCCATGAACTCAGTAACAGCTGTTCCCCAGTTCTCTCCCAGGAACCCCAATAGGTAACACGCACACAGCCTCTCCATTCACAACTGTGTCATGAACTCAGTAACAGCTGTTCCCCAGTTCTCTCCCAGGAACCCCAATAGGTAACATGTACACAGCCTCTCCATTCACAACTGTGTCATGAACTCAGTAACAGCTGTTCCCCAGTTCTCTCCCAGGAACCCCAATAGGTAACACGCACACAGCCTCTCCATTCACAACTGTGTCATGAACTCAGTAACAGCTGTTCCCCAGTTCTCTCCCAGGAACCCCAGTAGGTAACACGCACACAGCCTCTCCATTCACAACTGTGTCATAAACTCAGTAACAGCTGTTCCCCAGTTCTCTCCCAGGAACCCCAGTAGGTAACACGCACATAGCCTCTCCATTCACAACTGTGTCATAAACTCAGTAACAGCTGTTCCCCAGTTCTCTCCCAGGAGCCCCAGTAGGTAACACGCACAACCTCTCCATTCACAACTGTGTCATAAACTCAGTAACAGCTGTTTCCCAGTTCTCTCCCAGGAACCCCAATAGGTAGCACACACACAGCCTCTTCATTCACAACTGCATTATAAACTCAGTAACAGTTGCTCCCCACTCCCCCTCACTCCCACCCTCGATTGCTCAACCTCAGAGCTGCCAGTGCTGGGACCCACTCACAGTTTGGCTCGTCGTTGCAGTGCTCTCATGTAGTTTGGCTCCAGCTCCAGGGCCTCACAGCAGTCCTTGATAGCATCCTCGATCTTACCAATCTGTGAAGTAAGCAATTGAACATGACAGAGATAGTGATGGTTGTGTGTGTGCGTGTGTGTGTGTGTGTGTGTGTGTGTGTGTGTGTGTGTGTGTGTGTGTGTGCATGCATGCATGTGTGTGTGTGTGTGCATGCATGCATGGGTGTGTGCAAGTGTGTGTGTGTGTGTGCATGCGTGTGTGTGTGTGTGTGTGTGTGTGTGTGTATGTGTGTGTGTGTGTGCGTGTGTGTGTGTGTGTGTGTGTGTGTGTGTGTTGTATGTATGTGTGTGTATGCATTTGTGTATGCATATGTAAGTCACTCCACAGTGATAATGTACATACACACTCAAACATACGCATACAGCACATACACACATACACAGACACACAGTACGTCTGTACATACAGCTCACCTTTGATGCTGCAAGAGCCCTGTTGCAGTATAACTTAGAGTTCAGTGCTATATTGTCTGGATCCACCTCCAGTGCTTCTGTGTATATCACGTACGCTCCCTCATAGTTGCCCTGTTTGATTTGCACGTTTCCTTCCTCCTTCTTTGCCACTACAAGCTTTGCCCTCTACCGAAGGGACACGTTAGGTAAAGGAGATATTATTCAACACTAGCTGCTTATATCTGGTATATCGTACATACGTACGTATGTACAAAGCAAAAGCATGTTCATCACACAAGGGGGTCAGTGCTATAGTAACGAGCCAAACTGCGAGTGGATCCCAGCAGTGGTGATAGAGGATTTGTGGGTACAAGAACGTGATGCACTGTGCTATTCAGCGAGGCAGTTCGTTAGTTGTATTCTTTGATTCAATAAATCACGTTCATTTGATAGTTTGTTCGTTGTAACCTTTTGGGTGGTAGGCTGTATGGTCAATTCTGGTCACCTTTTATCCATCATTCATTCTTTGTTAAGATTTAACATTTCATTGTGTGTCACATCTAAAGATTCCTGTATTCAAGCTGTGAGGTGTTCTGCAC
>OZ026557.1:4756465-4778965 GCA_964020155.1 Chondrilla cf. caribensis | reverse complement strand
CACACACACACACACACACGTAGACACCACACACACACACACACACACACACACACACACACACACACACACACACACACACACACACACACACACACTAACACCTTATTGCATGATTGCATCATGAAACTCATACATATAAGTGATTTTTACTGTATTGTTCTAGAAACATTATGTCACATCTATATCGACATAATAACAGACATCACAATAATGTGTTCTTGAGTATGGAGATGACGGGTCTGTATTGTCTTTCTGCATTGTTCCAGCTCAAGAAGCGCGGTCTCCTACCCTCGGAGCACACATACACCAGCTTGTTCAACTGCTGCTCGGTTGCAGGGAGGAGATCACTACCGTACCTTAAACTTGTCAGGGATGAGATGGAACGGAGATCCGTGATCCCCAACACCGTCACTTCCAACGCCATCATCAAAGCTTACACTTTGTGCGGAGAACACGAAAAAGCTTTCGAAGTGTACATGAAAATGTCAAATTGGACCTGCTCCCCTGATCTGCGAACATACGGCTTCCTCCTCATGGCGTGTTGTGAGGACAAGGTGGGTGGGGTCAAAACATGCCTACAGGTGTGGGCGGAGATAGTGGCTGGTGGACTTCGCCCGGATGTTTACAGTTTTAATTTGGTACTGCGTTGTGTGAGAGATGGGGGAATTCCCAAAGACATGCTGCATCCGTTGGATGCCAATGATGTTCAAATGTCAACAGTCCCCTCCAATAGTGAGTTGTTGTGTTGTACACATCTCACCTTGGACCAAGGAACCACGTTGAAGCTGGTTGTTGAGAGCAACCACAGGAGATGGTTCTCTGAAGAAGACATTGTTCTTCTGCTGGAACTCATGGAGAAGAATGATGCTGCACCGAATATAAAGACCTTCAATATCCTCCTTGGGCTACTGTTCAAAGCTCCTTCCTCAGAGGAGCATTTCTTGTGGGATTTGATGAAGAAGTATGAGATCGAAGTTGACATTATTTTCATGAATAGTTTGGTGGAGTGTCATTCCGTGAGAGGAGACATTAGCAAAGTGAAGGTGCATGTGTGTGTGTGGGCGTGTGGTGTGTGTGTGTGTGTGTGTGTGTGTGTGTGTGTGGGTGTGTGTGGGTGTGTGTGGGTGTGTGTGTGTGTGTGTGTGTGTGTGTGTGTGTGTGTGTGTGTGTGTGTGTGTGTATTGGTTGTCCAGCAAACTGGGATTACTTGACCTTGGCTGTACCTCTGATATTCCATTATTTCACACATTGATGATAAATGTCTAGTAACCCATACATAGTAAATTATTATTATGTATGTCTACTATTGAGAGTATGTGGAGGCAGTGTTTGTTGTGTGAATTACCTCACACTCAATCATGTATTGTGGGCATTCATAGGATGTACTGTCTCTGATGAAGAAATGGGGAATTCCCGCTACCATAGAAACATACCAAGCGTGTGCTGCTGGTTGCGCTAAGGAGAAGGATGGCGTGTGGTTACTGGATATTATGAAGGTTTGCCGGTTTGAAGGCTGAGTTAGACAGGAACACCTTTGATAGCATACTAATGCGACACACACACACACACACACACACACACACACACACACACACACACACACACACACACACACACACACACACACACACACACACACACACACACACACACACACACTCACACGCACACACACACACGCGTGCGCACACACACACACGCGCACACACACACACACACACACACACATACACACTTACACACACGCACAAACGTACACACACACACACACACACACACACACACACACACACACACACACACAAACGCACATATGCATACATGCACGTACACACACATACACATATGCAGGTGGATGGTTCTTTACCGAATGAGCAAATCTTTGAAAGTCTCCTGAAAGCTGCAGTCAAATACAGACAATATTCACACGTGATTGCACTGCTGAAGGTGAGGTATGTACGATTGGGTTAGTGTGTGCAATTTGACCCATATTCCATCGTGGATGTCCACTGGTGGTATTACCGCATTCAGTGTTACGTGGTAGTAGTATTACTGTGGAGTGTCTACTCCCTAACAGCACATGAAGGATTTGGCTATTTTACCAAATAACTCCATCAAGTCGATCTTAACCACAGCTGCAGAACCTAAGGACAAACAAAAACTGGTCAGTGTTGGATTATTTCATAAGTCGTAGATTATCTGTACTACATTACACAGTGCGTAGGTAATGTAACATTGAATGGACTACAATATATTTTAATTAATAAATTTATCAAAGTACAGTTTGTAATTATTGTACAGCAATTAAGAACATTTTATCAAAAGTTATAATATGTACGTACATAGTTGATTTTGGCAAGTTGTTTTGTTGTTGTTTTCACAAATTTGTTGTTGTTTACTTCCATGCATGTATGTACAGTCGGGCTACCTTCTTAAGCAGTTCAATGGCTTCAAAGGATACCTTACTTTGTGGAAATCTTCCATGTGGATAAGTGATGAAGGGGAAGACCCTGAAACAGAGCAGACTGATTGAGTAGGCGTCAACAAGGAATGAACTACTGTAACTATAACTGATTGTAAACCTTAATAAAAACCACTCTATCGTAACAATTGAATTTATACTTTCAATTCAACATATCGTGAAAATGGATAATTTGATATGTATGCCGGTGAGAGTGATATTTACAAATTGTGCATGCTTGATAATAAATAAACAAATAATAATCAGGTTCAGGTGACGAACAAAGCATATATGATTACACAGCGGCTGTTCACACATCAATTCAGTAGAAAGCGATGGAATGAAGCAGAGGTTTGTTGTGTTTTTCTTCAAACATTGCAATCACAGGTTCAATGGCTTCGTCCAAATCATCAGCCTTCGCTAGCTGTAGATATGTAGAAGAAGATATTCGATACAAATCAAATCATGCGATAAGATAAGAAATGTACTGATTGATATTATTTTTCATTCTTTGGTTAATCAGACTCAAAGACAAGGAATTACCTGTCATTAGCCAATGTAGCAAGCAAGGTACCATGTGTGTATGCATATGTGTTTAAGTAGCCACTTCATTGCTAGAATTGGTCTTGCCCAGTCAATAGCCACAGAGGGCTTCTATACAGTGGCTACCCGGACACCACCAGTTCTACACAAAGCCCATTCCACATAAGGTGTCTCATTCATCTGAAGAAGGCCAATGGTGTAGCAACGCCACACATTGGGATTCCAACATTCCCGCCCTATTGACCCCATATGTCAAAAACCCTCATTATACGTACATATTATAAGAGGCTCATAATTACACCTCATCTGTTAGGTCCAGTTGTAGTAAAATGATTGGTCAATTGTTACAGTTTTCTGCATACATACTTCTTGACATATTTCGTCAATGAGAAATGCGCCAATTGTAGCGTCGTCATGGTTATCCTGGATGTCAATGTTCACGATGTGCACCGTCCTGCAGGAACCACTGCTTTTGTCGGCCATAACTGACAACAAAGAAGAGATTGGGGAAATCGTGAAATAGTGTGTGTGTGTGCACATGTAAATCTCTCTCTCTCAGTGTGTGTGTGTGTCTGTGTGTGTGTGTGTGTGTGTGTGTGTTTGTGTACATGTGTGTGCTTTACATACACTCAACAACTTGGTCATACACCCGCTCTTCTACTGTTATAATGAGATCAAATGTCTCCTGACATTCCTGAAATCGTTCCGGTCTTTGTTTTAGACGCCTGTTCCTATCCAGCATATTGAGAATGCCATTCTGTGTGTAACTGGAGCACATTAAGGACTGATACATAGTGACTTGCGTCAGGAGGAGTACAGCTTGTGTGTGTGATGTGTGGGACTGGTCGTGATGATGAACACCCGATACACTTGTACCAACTTGTACACCCACACATCTGATATACGTACATTTCAACCTATATACGTACTAAACACACCCTATACATCCATTCCAGCCTGTACACCAACACACCCGATACATCCATTCCAACCTGTACACACACACACACAGCTGATACATCCATTCCAACCTGTACACCAACACACCCGATACATCCATTCCAACCTGTACACCAACACACCCGATACATCCATTCCAATCTGTACACTCACACACACTTGATACATCCATTCCAACCTGTACACACACACACACCAGATACATCCATTCCAACCTGTACACACACACACACACACACACACACAATACATCCATTCCAACCTGTACACACACACACACTCACAGCTGATACATCCATTCCAACCTGTACACACACAAACACAATACATCCATTCCAACCTGTACACACATACACACACGATACATTCATACCAACCAGTACACCTACACATCCGATACACCCATTACAATCTGTACACCAACACACCTGATACATCCATTCCAACCTGTACACACATACACCTGATACATCCATTCCAACCTGTACACCCACACACACACCTGATACATCCATTCCAACCTGTACACACACACACACAGCTGATACATCCATTCCAACCTGTACACACACACACACCTGATACATCCATTCCAACCTGTACACCCACACACACACACCTGATACATCCATTCCAACCTGTACACCCACACACACCTGATACATCCATTACAATCTGTACACCAACACACCTGATACATCCATTCCAACCTGTACACACCCACACATCAAACTTCACACCAAACACCCTATACGCTCACACCAACTAGTATACATACGTACATACGTACAAACCTGATACACTCGCACCAACCTGTACACCAACACACACACATTCGTCCTACTTACTGCACACCTTCACACGTCCCCAAAGGCACCCACACTCATCGCTACAGTCACTTGGTGTACAACCCCCAAAATAGACACAAACACTGTCACAAAATACAATATCAATCATTGGAAGATAAAGGCAAAAATTCCCACCAAACTAACTCTTCTGAGCAAAATGTGAAAATTAAAACTCAAAACCTACACATTGGTCCAATGGACAATGTAAGTCATTGTTATCAACATGAAATTGTTTAATAAGTACGTATTTTCACTATTAATATCAGCTGAACGCAAACAACTGCACACAATCCTTCTGAACAATTCATCACTGTTGTTGTTGACCAGAGAATGCTGAAGACATCTAAAAAAAAGAACACACACAGGCATTGCATTGTACAGGATTTGGTCCTCTGCTAGGAGTTTCTAAAAGAGCTGGGAATGAATTCCTCCAACAATTGTCTTTCCACATGGAGAGGTGCCTCCATCTCTCCCAGCACCTGGATGCAACACAATGAGGCCACATTCACAAAGCTGTCGGTAGCTACAAACATCCAGAAATGATTTCTATAGGAAAGAAAGGAGAGCAGGATACTGAACTTGGTCCTTGTCCTTCAGATCTTCGTAGATCTCATCGTAGGTGACAGTGAAGGGGTAGACATTGGGGGAATCAGGGGTTTTCCCCGGCAACTTGACCTGGCTACCCGTACCGTAGGACTTGACATCCATGCCTTTTTTACTGCAAACAAGAACATGAAATGATAAGTAACACAGAGGACAACACCACCATACTGATACAACCCCTACAACCCATGTAGTGACACAGGCAACACTGTGGTATGAACACAGGTAACATTGTGGTATGAACACAGGTAACATTGTAGTATGAACACAGGTAACAATGTAGTATGAACACAGGTAACAATGTGGTATGAACACAGGTAACAATGTGGTATGAACACAGGTAACATTGTGGTATGAACACAGGTAACAATGTGGTATGAACACAGGTAACATTGTGGTATGAACACAGGTAACATTGTGGTATGAACACAGGTAACAATGTGGTATGAACACAGGTAACAATGTGGTATGAACACAGGTAACATTGTGGTATGAATACAGGTAACATTGTAGTATGAACACAGGTAACATTGTAGTATGAACACAGGTAACAATGTAGTATGAACACAGGTAACAATGTGGTATGAACACAGGTAACATTGTGGTATGAACACAGGTAACATTGTGGTATGAACACAGGTAACAATGTGGTATGAACACAGGTAACAATGTGGTATGAACACAGGTAACATTGTGGTATGAACACAGGTAACATTGTAGTATGAACACAGGTAACATTGTAGTATGAACACAGGTAACATTGTAGTATGAACACAGGTAACATTGTGGTATGAACACAGGTAACATTGTAGTATGAACACAGGTAACATTGTAGTATGAACACAGGTAACATTGTAGTATGAACACAGGTAACATTGTAGTATGAACACAGGTAACATTGTAGTATGAACACAGGTAACAATGTGGTATGAACACAGGTAACAATGTGGTATGAACACAGGTAACATTGTGGTATGAACACAGGTAACATTGTGGTATGAACACAGGTAACATTGTAGTATGAACACAGGTAACATTGTAGTATGAACACAGGTAACATTGTAGTATGAACACAGGTAACATTGTGGCACGAACACAGGCAACATTGTAGTATTAACACAGGTAACAATGTGGTATGAACACAGGTAACATTGTGGCACGAACACAGGCAACATTGTAGTATGAACACAGGTAACAATGTGGTATGAACACAGGTAACATTGTAGTATGAACACAGGCAACATTGTAGTATAAACACAGGTAAAACTGTAGTATGAACACAGGTAGCCCTAGTTAAAACGAACTCAAAAGGTCTTCATCTAATCATAGACCTAATCTAGTACAACCAAATCGTACCATGAACACACGTACTGTAAGACGTCCTCTACCGTATCAAGTCCCCCACTGTACCGTAACCGGTTCCTTGTCCTACCGTGACCGTACCGCACAAACCAAACTATTTCAAGTGTCATCACTTCACAGTGTAATTGGGTCCACAAGGCCGATAGACTCAATGAAATCTTCATGGAGCCCGATCAGGTAAGAATTTAGAGGTATCGGATCAACTCACCTCAGTACATGGTGAGCCTCCATGCTCCGGTTCTGGTTACTCGAGCACACAACCGCCAATTTCATCTCTCTTCCTCTCTCAAGCCACTAGCGTTGAGGGCCTGTCGTTAATTGAGGGGTTTTACTCCTAAATAAAATGGCTGACTACTCGTTTGGTCGACTTAGCCAGTTGGCAAGAAAAACAGTCGACTATCATGTTTCGATCATAAAATACCTAGAGGTGAGTTAGCGTCGATGTCTTCTACCAAGGGGCTTATAACGCTGCGAGGACAGATCTTTTAATTGTTGTTTTGTTCCAAATGTAAGTATGCAGTAGTACTAGCATCAGCTTATCCTTGCAGAATAGGAAATTTTTCAAGCATGAGAGCGAGTGTCCGGCCATTCAGCCCGATCCACTCTACCAGTCCGTCGTGGGCATTCCAAGTGGCATGTCTGCTAACCCGGCCAATGCAGTGACCACCAATTTCCTGAAGGCCGTGACCAACAAAGTGAAGGGGCCAATCACATGCATGGCGGTGAGTTGTCAACTTTGGCCTTACTATGTGTCCCGTACTGTTAGGGAGAACATGGCTACTAAATTGTGTACTGTAAGTGTTAGTAAGTGATTCTCTAGTGAAACCCTTCAATGTCACGGAGGAGAGCACTGAAACATTGGATTATCACAAAGTATTCCGTCCAGTAGTATCGAGTATCTCAGGGGGCTGAATATTACATATGCGGCCTGAATATTTTAGAAATAAATCGTCCCCTGGCCCAAATATGTCTGAAATATTTGGTCCGGGGGGACAGGAAAGGGGGGACGAACTACTGCATGACAGGACCATACAGAAATTGGTCATAACCTGTTTGTGTGCTAACATGCATGCATGTTACAATGCATGACTCGCAATAGCACGGATCAATGCCCTTGAGCACTGTAGCAGTGAGCAAGTGAAACTGACACAAGTTCATGTTCATGTGGTCTCCATGGATGGGGGCTCTATGTATATTGTGAGATGTTTGTCCATAGATAAAGAGATTAGCCATGTGTAGCCATGCCCGGTCCAAGTAACCCCACTTTACCCCAACACTTGTATGTACGGATGTACCTGTGATGTGTGTGATGTGTGATGTTGGTGGTACCTGTGATGTGTGTGATGTGTGATGGTGGTGGTACTGGTCTTGTAGTGGAATCCTGATGGGAAGAGGCTGATCACAGGTAGTCACACGGGTGAAGTTGGTCTTTGGAGTGGTCTCAATTTTCTCCATGAAGCAGGAATGCAGGTCTGTGTGTGTGTGTGTGGTGTGAGGGAGAGAGAGAGAGAGAGAGAGAGAGAGAGAGAGAGAGAGAGAGAGAGAGAGAGAGAGAGAGAGGGAGGGAGGGAGGGAGGGAGGGAGGGAGGGAGGGAGGGAGGGAGGGAGGGAGGGAGTATATGTATGTAGATAATCTCTGTTCTGACTGTGGTGTTGCTATTCCTATGGTTATAGCTACGTATAGTAAACTGGTATATTTACCAATTCTACGTTTGATCCTTTTCTTGTGGTTGTTAGGGTCATGACTGTCCTCTTCGTAGCATGCTGTTCAGCCACGATGAGAATTGGTTTGTCACCAGTGACGACAGGGGGTGGATCAAGTACTGGCAGACCAACATGAACGTTATACACTCCTTCCAAGCACACCAGGAGCCAGTCAGATGTGTATGGTAAGTCTATGTCCCCAACTATATATGTGTGTGTACACAGCAAGCCTGTATTTACTACACATATACAAAATATTGTGTGTGTACATACGTACGTAACTATGTACATATTATGGTAAGCCCTCATTCCGAACTATGTATGTGTGTACATATGTTGGGTAAACCTGTATTTAGTACACATATGTAATATCATGTGTGTATGTGTGTATGCTAAGTCTGTGTACTGACTATGTTGTATGTGTAGAGTGTACTCTTGTTCCCATGACATTCCTCATTATGTAGCTTTTCACCGACTGACGGGAAGCTAGCCACTGGAAGTGATGATGGTTCGGTAAAGGTGTGGGATTTTTACAAATCCATTGAAGAAATGTCTCTCCGGGGACACGGTGGAGAGGTCAGAGGGATCAGCTGGCACCCTTCAAAGTGTCTTCTGGTTACGGCCAGTAAGGACTCAACTCAGCCAATCAAATTGTGGGACCCAAAGAGCGGTACCAGTATTGCAACCATGTATGTTGACTGCAGTACAGAGTGTTTGGAATGTCCAGGTTCCCATTTCCAGACTCATTCACTAATGTCCATGATCCCATTCCCAAACACATTTGTTGATACTATATTTCCATTTCCAGACACATTCACAAAGGGGGTGTTTTGGATGTGAAGTGGAATCAGAATGGTCACTGGTTTGCTACAGCATCTCGTGACACTCTTGTGAAAGTCTTTGACATTCGAAACATGAAAGAGCTCCATTTGTACCGAGCTCACAAGAATGATGTTAATGGTGTGTCCCTGTGTGTGTGTGTGTGTGTGTGTGTGTGTTTGTGTGTGTACGTGTGTGTGTGGGTGGGTGGGTGTTTGTGTGTGTATGTGTGTGGGTGTGGGTGTTTGTGTGGGTGGGTGTTTGTGTGTGTACGTGTGTGTGTGGGGGGGGTGGGGGTGTTTGTGTGTGTACGTATGTGTGTGTGTGTGTGTGTGTGGGTGTGTGTGTGTGTGTGTGTGTGTTTGTGTGTGTACGTGTGTGGGTGTGGGTGTTTGTGTGTGTGTGTGTGTGTGTGTGTGTGTGTGTGTGAGTGTGTTTAGTTGCTCTGAACAACATCCGTAACATGTTCATCCACAGTGGTTTCCTGGCATCCAGTACACTCAAATGTACTCGTCAGTGCTGGTCATGAAGGCAGTATCTTCTTCTGGAAGACTGGGTGAGAGCCTTGTGACATTTCTGTGTGTTCATGTGGAAGTCAATGAGTATTTCCTGACATAACGATCAGTGTGCCCAGGGAGATTGGTGGTATTGAAAATGCTCATGATAGCTTCATCACTAGCCTTGCCTGGCATCCTCTTGGACATTTGCTTGCATCTGGAAGTAATGACCGTTGTAGGTGAGTGTGAACGTGTAGGTGAGTGTGAGTATGTAGGTGAGTGTGAGCGTGTAGGTGAGTGTGAGTGTGTAGGTGAGTATGAGCGTGTAGGTGAGTGTGAGTGTGTAGGTGAGTGTGAGTGTGTAGGTGAGTGAGTGTGTAGGTGAGTGTGAGTGTGTGGGTGAGTGTGAGTGTGTGGGTGAGTGTGAGTGTGTGGGTGAGTGTGAGTGTGTAGGTGAGTGTGAGTGTGTAGGTGAGTGTGAGCGTGTAGGTGAGTGTGAGCGTGTAGGTGAGTGTGAGTGTGTAGGTGAGCGCACGCATGTGTGTGTGCGTGCATGTGTGTTTGTGTGTGTGTGTGTGTGTGTGTGCAGGTGACTTCACACCCTGCATACAATGATTTTATGAATTTCAACTTTGTGTACGTAGTAAATTCTGGAACAGGAGCAAGCCAGGCGATGAGACTAAGGATAAGTATAAAGTAACAGATACTTCCCTAGCCTCAGAAGAGTCCTATAAGAGTGAGTGTACTCACACGTCAGAATGTGTATGAGCCAGTATCCTGTTTATCTTACGCTGTACATTGAATTCATCCTAATATGCAAAGTTGCACATTATATTACACATGGCATTTATCCTGGTATACTGAGTTATACGTAATTTTACAAAGTTATCCCAATTTAACCAGTGAATTATGTATCTTCCCTGCAGGTGTGACCCTGGGTACCAAGTACAAGCCAGGTGGTGTCCATATGGGCGTGGGGCCAAGAACCAAACAACTATCGGAAGACGGGAATATTGCGGCGCACTCGTTCCAACCAAGTGCTGCTGTGGATGTCCCTGTACTAGGCCAGGACCTGGTAATGACAGATCACGAGATCTTCAGCATGACCAGGAGCTTGAGTGGCCCTGGGGGAGACAAGCTCCATCCCGAATCGAGGGACGCCTTGACAAATTTTCGAGTGCCAGAGGATTACAATCGACCTCCTCCCCCTCCCCCGAGGGGTGGGCACGGACCCATGAACGACTCGTCCACAATGCACAGGCCTCCTCCCCCACGCCCACCACCTGAAGCGTTCGCCCCCCGTTGGCCTGCCAATCAACGACCCCTTTCTCCACCTCTTCGACATGAGTTTGATCCAAGAGGCATGCAGCATCAGTATCAAGGCCATCCTCCAGATGATAGAAGAACTCTATCATCACGTGGCCATCAACCCTCGGAGGGCCCACCTCCAAGATGGCCTCCACCCAGTGGACAAGTGCAGGGTTGGAAGGACAAGCCGATCAATGAAGACCGGCAATTCAGCCAGCATCTACCACCACCGCCGCCACCCCCACGTAGTGAGGGGAATCCCCTACATGATCCACGCAGTGAAGTGAACCCCTTACATGATCCTCGCAATATGGGGAATCTCCTCAATGATCCTCGCAGCATGGGGAATCCCCTCAATGATCCTCGCAGTATGCGAGCTAACTCTGGTCCACAAACGAGTCATCCCATTGAGCCAAAGCCACGGCCACTTTTTGATCCTCAAAACATCAGTGAACCTCGGGGAGATATGAGTGGTCACAGGTACTCACCTCAAATGCCGTATTATTCACGTGGTCCTCCACCAGACCAGTCCCGGATGGTGGCCCATTCAGGAGATGGATCCAGAGACTCCTGGTCACACCCACCCGGTGGGTATTTCCCCGGTCAAGTCCCGCCACAGGTTAGAGACCAAGTAAGGGAGAGACCGATGATGAGAGGTTACCATGACTACCCGGGATTCAACAGTCCCAGGGAAGATCCTCGGAGAGCAGATCCACGACAGAGAAGGTGAGTCTTTAAGTACTTCCTGTCACATGCTTTGTCATGTGACAATGGAATCAGTATAAATGTGTTTGCAAATGGTATTACATTCCAACTATCAACCAACGATCTTGTTTCCTTTCTCTACTTCCAGGATGCCTGGTGAACCTGGCTCACACAGCCATCACCAGAAAGATGACGTCAGTAGAGACCCTCGTGCTAAAAAGAGAAAGACTTCTTGATTAGGCGGACTTTAGATACAGTTGGTTTTATTTAACTATTGGCTAACTTTTCCGGTTTAGTTGGATCAGACTACTTTTCAACTTGACGACATGTTAATACAATAATTATATAAATTCACAAGATTGAATATAATAACTTCATAAACGTCTCTTTAGTCAACAATAGTTGATGCATACCCTACCTATGCCAACCTGTACTGATAGTACGTACCTCAATAGGGAGTGCGGATTTGGTGTGTACCCTTCATGTGGATTCAAACTGAAAAAATACGCACATACAGTAGAACCTCAATAACACAGAAAGGCTTAGCACAAAATCTCTTATACCATAAAACTCAATGCATCTTTTTTGCTGTCAGAAGCACCGTACTAGGTCCAGGAGTGTGTCTGTGCATTCAGATTTGAGCTATGATGCATCACGTGCACACAGGAGAGGCCGTGGTGACAAGCCAAAAAAATGACATTTTTTTGCTTGTCACCACGAGGCTTATAGCGCACTCAGGACAATCTCAATTCTTCCCAAATTGTGTGGGTGAGTTTAGCACGGACACTGGCTAGCCCTTGGTGACCAGCAAAGAATTGTCCAATTGCTCAGGTGATCAACACAAGGCTTATTACACTTATATACATACAAAAGTACATACATTTTATTATATGTTGCATATGGGCAGTGGGGAGAATTTTTGGTCGACATCAAAATGCATCTTTTTGTTATCAGAAGGACTGTACAGTGGATCACATAATGATGTACTCACTGGTTACTACCAGTCATGTCCAGTATCTTGTCATGAATGATCTTCACTACTTCAAAACTGAACACAAAGCAAGTGAACATATTCTATCAGTTAATATACCTCACCCCATACCCTACACAACCACACCTCGAAGATGCAATTTGGTAATATTTTCTGTTTGCAGAGGAATACTGCTATGTCCCTTACAGTGTTCGCGCATTCTCCGACGAAGTTTCTATCACAGGAAAGCAATAATACACATACAGTCTGGAATGTAGGAAAACTTTACATACCCTCGGGTTTTATAGTATGAAACAGAAGACTTTTTGTAAAGCTCCTTTGCCGTAGCTACGAGCTGCGTAGCTCCACCATCTTCGAGTATATTCGAATTTAGGAAATACTGCAACATCATATAATATGTATTCCTACGCGTAACTACTACAGTGAATTTATATTATTTATAATGTGCGAACAAAATGGCCGATTTCAAAACGCCGAGAATTAGGTTTAGGGCTAGAATTTGAGCGCAAAGACTTCAACGAACTTTAAATCTTCACCGAAGGTTCTTCTAAACCTACTAGAGACGATCAAGTGATTCGAGTGCCTGGGGGTGGCCTATTCTCCGAATTGAACATTGAGGGCAACTTTAAATAGCGCAGATAATAATATTAAAATAGATAGGTCACGGTGGCGGGGTGGTCAGGTGACACGATTCTAGGCTCCAGGTCGCGGGTTCGAATCCTCAATAGGACGGTTTTTTTCTCTGAAAAAAAAATAGCTCACTTCCTGGTGGTCAGTCGCAATACTCTCTACAAAGAACCGTAGGGGGGAGCTTTGGGACTCGCGGCTGACCTCCCAGCTAGAATAGTGTCTTCTGCATTCGTGGAATGACGCAAGTACACAGTCTCTGTGGAAAGTCCCTGTAAAACTCTCCATATATAGGTGTCTTTGACCCTGAGTGGGTGACTTTTTTATTAGTTACAAATCCGAAAATTTCTTCTTTTCATAAATGTGATCATTATAAAACAGTATTTTGATACTTGAACAAATTATGGACAACATAAGGTTGGAAAGAGTGAAAGCTATTGCTACACCCACGTACTACCGTTTTAACTAATATTAATTATGTAATTATGCGTTTATTTTAATTGTCGATAACAAGTATCTATGGCCTAAATAAGTATACCAAACTTATCCTAAGTGACAGTCGATTAGAACAGAGGGAATGGGTATTTCCTGTGAATGTGTAAAAGGGGTGGGTCCTGTATTGATGTTAAGGCGTTAAAATCAAGATGCTGATTGTCCCACATGTAGGTGAATTTGACGTTTTACAAAGCCAAAAAGTTTCAAAATGAAAGTATGTCAGTCACCTTTATCAGTTTGGAACACTTACGTATGTTTGCAAGAATTTCAATTGTGGAATAATATGACTGAATCAACTTTTTGCATTTTAATAATAAGTAGAATGGTAAATTCAAAAGTTTTCAATTCTTATTACTGTCAATGCAAAGAACTGTGATATTTCTCTGGAAGTGTTTGGAGAAGACCTGCAGGAAGGCAAGAGCAGAGCATTCACATTTTACATACCAGCTACAGGTATGCCCCTATTGACCCTCTCACCTCGGTCCTTCAATACTGTCCTACTAAACAGTTCGGAGAAGTACCTCTGGAGAGTTAAAAATATGTTCACAACAATGCGACTACTTCAGTGGACACTGCTGACCTGTCCTGAATCACACAAGCAAGTGACAATGGTCTTTCCAGGCCCCAATGTTCTTGCAACCTATAAATTATGTGTGTGTGTTACCATGATACTACCAAGGTGTAGACCATAACTGTACTGATAGTACGTACCTCAATAGGGAGTGCGGATTTGGTGTGTACCCTTCATGTGGATTCAAACTGAAAATATACGCACATACAGTAGAACCCCAATAACACAGAAACGCTTAGCACAATATCTCTTATACCATAAAACTTTGTCAAGTCCCTACATTCACTGCTAATGTACATACACATTGTGTGAGTACTGTTAACACACAATACTGTCGACCTGAAAATTTGTCTGTAGAGTTTTGTGTTGAAGAGGTTCCACTGTAGGAGTAAGTTTGATTGAATAATTCATTTTTATTACTTAGTTTATCAATCCATAATAATTATCATCATGTGATTAAAGTTTAAATGAAACTTGTACAATTATTACACAACACATGTTTGTGAACACAGCAAAATGAAATAAATACCGCAAGTTAAATAACAATGGAATACAATGTGATCACCATGTGATCAGTGATGTGTACACACATGCAATGCACTATATAGAGTGACAAAGAGTATCATACATATGAATAGGACACAGGACAGCTCTTTACAAATGCAAAACCAGAGTCTGAAGTACATACACAATCATTTCCTTGCACCCCTTCGGACTGCTTTGGCATGCCTACGTCCTGCTGTGCTGGAAGACGCCTGGAGTTGAGAGCTTTGAGAGTTGGCGGAAAAGTTGAAATTCGGTGTTGAGGGGAACATCATTCCACCAGGTGGTGGTCCAGTGTTTTTAGGAGTTGTGAAGTTCATCGAAGGGGAAGCAGTAAAGGGAAATCCCCCTTGCATTCTATTCTGTTCAGTTCCTAAACCAGTAGTGCTTGAGGAATTTGGATTGGAACCACTCTTAACTGCAGTCAAGTTGAAATTCACTGTCTGGCCAATGCTGCCTGGTTGCTGAAACATCGTCGCTGGAGTTGAAGGAACACTTTTTCCGAAAATCGATCCACTTGAATCAGATGCAGATGGTTTCCCGAAAAAAGACAAATTTGAAAAATTATTGACTGTTTCCTTTTGATTGGATGCAACATTTCCAAAAATAGACGGAGTAGTATTTGTAATAGAGCCTCCTTGGGCTGCACTGTTCCCTCCAAACAAGGATGAAGAGCTCTGAAGTAAACCAGAAAAAGGCTGTGTTGTTGGACCCGTGGGAGTTGCCTTAGGGATTTCTTGATTCCCAGAAGAGGAGTGAGTGCTACCCAGACCAAACAACGATGACTGCGATGTTGTCTGGAGGCTGGAACCTACACCAGGTACTCCTTGACTCCCAAAAATGCTTCCATTGCTGAAACCTTGACTGTGAGTTCCCACTCCCATACTAAGACCTCCGCCACCAGTGTTTCCTCCCATACTAAGACCTCCACCACCAGTGTTTCCTCCCATATTAAGACCTCCACCACTAGTGTTTCCTCCCATACTAAGACCTCTGCCACCAGTGTTTCCTCCCATACTAAGACCTCCGCCACCAGTGTTTCCTCCCATACTAAGACCTCCGCCACCAGTGTTTCCTCCCATACTAAGACGTCCACCACCAGTGTTTCCTCCCATATTAAGACGTCCACCACCAGTGTTTCCTCCCATACTAAGACCTCCGCCACCAGTGTTTCCTCCCATATTAAGACCTCCACCACCAGTGTTTCCTCCCATACTAAGACCTCTGCCACCAGTGTTTCCTCCCATACTAAGACCTCCGCCACCAGTGTTTCCTCCCATACTAAGACGTCCACCACCAGTGTTTCCTCCCATACTAAGACGTCCACCACCAGTGTTTCCTCCCATACTAAGACCTCCGCCACCAGTGTTTCCTCCCATATTAAGACCTCCACCACCAGTGTTTCCTCCCATATTAAGACCTCCACCACCAGTGTTTCCTCCCATATTAAGACCTCCACCACCAGTGTTTCCTCCCATATTAAGACCTCCACCACCAGTGTTTCCTCCCATATTAAGACCTCCACTAAATATACTTCCTCCAGTGCTGAGATTAAGACCTCCAGTGAAACTACTTCCACTAGTACTAAGACCTCCAGCGAGAGTGCTTCCTCCAGTACTGAGACCTCCAGTGAGAGAGCTTCCTCCAGTACTGAGACCTCCAGCGAGAGTGCTTCCTCCAGTACTGAGACCTCCAGCGAGAGTGCTTCCTCCAATACTGAGACCTCCAGCGAGAGTGCTTCCTCCAGTACTGAGACCTCCAGCGAGAGAGCTTCCTCCAGTACTGAGACCTCCAGCGAGAGTGCTTCCTCCAGTACTGAGACCTCCAGCGAGAGTGCTTCCCGCAGAAGTGCTATGAGTTCCTTCAACACAACCATTAGACTGTGCTGGTGCTATTGGAAGACCTCCTGTTAGGAGACTATTGGTTGTAGTCAATGATGAAGGTAAGTTACCAGTGCCAGAGAGACCGCCAGATGTAGCTGTTGCAAGCTTGAACGAGGCACCAACTGGAAAATGCAATAAACCTGCAACTTTTCCTGTTGAGGCTGAATTGGCTGGACCACTCGTAGGCTGATTAACTGTGTGGCTCGAGGTTGTAGAGGGTCCTTCTGGGAGTTTTACTTCTGCACTTATAACAGAGCCTCCTGCAGTTTGGGATAGTAGGTTTCCAGCCCCTACCACAGCGAGGTGGTCTGATACCAGGGACAAGGACTGAGTGCTAGTCGACTTCTGGGAGACTTCACCAGGTACAGAATTGGTATTTCCACCTGACCCTTGTAACAAACTTCCCTGTTTGGTTGGTTGGGAGAGTGCAGAGGAAGATAGAAGTGTAGACCCTGACGATACTGTGGAATATGCTGGAGGGGCTCCCTTTCCATCTGGTTTGGCCTGCACCGGTGGTACCAATGAATTTATGACCTTCTCTGCATGCTGTTTTGTGTCACTGGTCTCGTTGGTGATGGGTACTGACTGGCCAACACCTAGAGAAACTGTGGCAAGTGGAGGGATCACATCACGACTGGATTCCCCCTTTTTCTTTTTTTCGCCCTCCTTTTGGATCTGCTCTTCCTCAGCCGTGAATTCCTGGAGGTAGGTCCGAACACGCGCTCTAGCTCGTTTGTGATCCTTCTCCATATCCTCATGGCTGACCTGCCTGCTTAGGGAAGGTGGACTCACACTTTGCTCATCCTGAGAAAACAAACAGAAGACACACATGTACATATGTCAATAAACAAAATGCACATACATACATACGTATGTATACACATGGAGTTGTGGACAGAAAAACCTCCATACTAAGGATACCATGGTACCACGGGAAATTATCATTCCTAATTCACAGGTATAGATAGGTATACACCAAAGCAGGGTTTCTGTGAGACCTGTAGTCAAAGGAGAGTACTTTCCCTCACTATCCAGACCCTTTGTCCTTACTTCACACCCACATAACCCTCTGACAATTTTCACACAATAAAAGAGCCATTTGGGTTGCTTTGGTCATTTAGCCGAGTGCGGCATTGCTGTTTGTACATGTGTGCATGCAAATACATACGATACCTAAACGTGCTTAGTTTGACTGTTGCAATGTGTGGATGGACTTACGTCATCTTTTAACACTCTCTTTTTTAACTTTTCCCACGATTCTCCAGGCAGGGGTGAACGACCACTGGTGTACTGTCTTCTCAAACGCGACAGGAGTTGCTGTTTGGGTGTAGGCGAAACGGGGGAAGAACGGAGACTTGTATTGCAAGACGAAACGAGAGGAATCGATATCACACTGCCACCTGAGGTGGATGCAGTATCATCATCATCAAGAAGAATGTCTGGAAGACGAATAGTGTTCAATTTCCTCATTTGGACACTGGAAGTCTCATTCCCAGTGCATAGTGACTCAAGGTTCAATTCTTTGGGTTCGTTCAGCACAGGGAGGTCACCTTGTTCATCCACATTTGGTTCATCACTATCAGTGGGTGCAACGTCAGGCGCCTTGGAGCTTGGTAAGATCAACTTCTTCCAGGAGGTGGCTGGCAACGGTCGATCCATCGATGTCACCGATGTAGCAGATGAAAGTGGTGGAATGGGGGATAAAGAAGCCGATGCATATCTCGGCTTCTTCAAGGCGGGAGATTCACTACGTATCTTCGGTTCCAATTCTTGTTTGTCACAGACTGCACTAGAAGAAACATTTATTTCCATCTGCTGGGGAGACAATGGCTGAAATGCAGACAGTGTTTCTCTTTCCAACTGCACATTGTTCGCCTTTCTCCTCTTCTTCCCTGGTTCATCCACACTGTTGTCTTCATTGAGACAGTTTTCACTATCCAGTCTACTGACAGCAGTACTCCTCTTTCTAGAGATGCAAGAAAAAGTGAAACTTAAATGAAAGCAACTAAGAAGTGATAAGAACTCCAGTATATTATCGTATTGGGTACCGTTGACAAAGGAGTCAATCAAAACGAAGAAAAACGGAAAATACCAACGTCGCAAAATCGTTGTTCGTAAAAAATATAAAATGGGTATGTAGAATTAGTCTAACCTTGACTTTTTCGATAGTTCTTTGAGGATGGATGCCTTATCATACTTGTTTTCATCTTCCTGTTGATGCCTCTCTTCACTAATGAAACGATAAAAAGAATTCCGGCTTAAAATAGTTCATATTTAAAAACAGTACTTAGTGAGTATTTAAAGATATGAATATGTATGTTAACTTACCTCGAATCTCTCAAAGAAGGCGAATCTGACTTCGGTAAGCGTATTTTGATTCGAATGGGGCTTGATGTGTTAGCTTTGGGCGTTAGAGGAGTCCTACTAAACTGTGACACGGTATTCTTCTTCGTAGGGGAGTCAAATATTTCATCTCTTCTCAACCCTAAAAGGTATCCTGGAGCATAAGTGATATGCCTATCATTGTTCGTCCTCTCTGATCCGTCCTTCTGGCCCCATCTTCTTCCACGAGGAGAAAGAGACATTTTTGCGGACGATGCAGAAGGCGCCCGTTTCCTAGACGTACAGCTTCGTAGGATGACGTATGTTACTTAAAATAGTAACATTAACTACATTCATAGACTACTTCCATGACGTCATCATACGACCGCCCAACGTTATAAAATGGCTGTACCGCAGTAGTCCTTCCGTAATTGTGCCTTTGGTTAACAGACATTTAGAACAAGTTTTCTTTTATCCTCTAGATTTTTGTGTAGCCATCTATATTTAGATCTTATCTTTAGCTGTTCTTGTATCTTTAAAACGTTATAAAATCATGGAAGCTCCTAAAGAATTTGGAAAGGTCGTTATAAGCTTGGAGAATAGTATTTTACCTCTGGAAGTGTTGGAGAATACGCCTTCCAGGAAGGATGGGATCTCCGAGAGCTTGGAAACTGATTTAAGAATGGTAGGATGCGACTATATCCAATCTGCAGGGATTCTGTTGAAACTTCCACAGGTACGTCAAAGTTATAGTAGTATTGGTATGGTATGGTATCATTATTATACTGGAGAGGCCACTAGTGGGCTACTACTAAGGTTCCCAGTTGAAGTATTGATCGCGAGGTTGTCCTAATTCTGACTTTTCAAGTGTATAGAGTAAGGTGGTAGTGAGAAAATAGTGGTCATATCACAGAGGTTGTCTCTGAGTTAATTCAATTGTATATTATGCTTTGCGCTTAATGGCAGCTGCTCACCATTTTTGCAAGTAAAGTCCGCACATGATGTTGTGAAGGCTACTTTTGCCATCTGTAGGTAGCCATGGCAACGGCACAAGTCTTATTCCACAGATTTTACTACGCAAAGTCATTCATGAAATACAATGTACAGGTGAGTGGTGGTTGCAGTTTGGAGTACCGAGCTCCAAAATGTTTCTTGTATGTATGCATGTACGTGTGTCACTGTACATGTGTGTGTATGACAGAACCTTCATATGGCAAACGTCTCCAGCGTGAATCAATGTAGTGTGTAGAGAAGAGTGCCAAACTTGCTACAGTAGTTCACAGGGAGATGTTCTGACGTTACATACATATTCCTGCTTAAAACTGTCTACCCATCAATTTAATTCTGGTTTGTATCTGCAGTACATGGCGGCAGCGTGTATTTTCACTGCCACTAAGGTGGAGGAAGCTCCACGCAGACTTAGGGATGTCATCAATGTGTTCCACCACCTGAAACAGAAGTGGAGCGGAAGGTAGGGCTTTTTAATGTGTTTGTATGTGTGTGGTCTTGGACCTACCTACGCATGTGCGTGTACATGTGTGTATGTGTGTACATACGTACATACTTACTTACATGTATGAATGTGTATGTGCGTACATACTTCCGTGTACATACATGTACATATGTAGGTGTGTACATACATGGAAATCTTCTGAATTTGTATATTTGGTCTTAATATGTGTTACTTATGTGTTGTGGTAAATGTAAGTACGTAAGTACGTAGGTAGGTAGATTAGAGAAGAAGTGGTTTATGAAGCCCATACATACATACAGTACATACATGACATCACAATAACTCTGGAAGGATGTCTTATGTGTAAAAGTATGTATGGACTTATCTGAGTCATCCATACAGATTATGAATTCACACTGTGTGGTTGTATTCTTCGTCAAACCTCACTGTGTGCTTTGTATTCCTTGTCAGACCTTGTTGTGTGCTTGTATTCTTTGTCAGACCTCGCTGTGTGTTTGTATTCTTTGTCAGACCTCACTGTGTGCTTGTATTCTTCGTTAAACCTCACTGTGTGCTTGTATTCTTTGTCAGACCTTGTTGTGTGCTTGTATTCTTTGTCAGACCTCACTGTGTGCTTGTATTCTTTGTCAGACCTCACTGTGTGCTTGTATTATTTGTCAAACCTCACTGAGTGCTTGTATTCTTTGTCAAACCTCACTGTGTGCTTGTATTCTTTGTCAGACCTCACTGTGTGCTTATATTCTTTGTCAGACTTCACTGTGTGCTTGTATTCTTTGTCAGACCTTGTTGTGTGCTTGTATTCTTTGTCAGACCTCACTGTGTGCTTGTATTCTTTGTCAGACCTCGCTGTGTGCTTGTATTCTTTGTCAGACCTCACTGTGTGTTTGTATTCCTTGTCAGACCTCACTGTGTGCTTGTATTCTTTGTCAGACCTCACTGTGTGCTTATATTCTTTGTCAGACCTCGCTGTGTACTTGTATTCTTTGTCAGACCTCACTGTGTACTTGTATTCTTTGTCAGACCTCGCTGTGTGCTTATATTCTTTGTCAGACCTCGCTGTGTACTTGTATTCTTTGTCAGACCTCGCTGTGTGCTTGTATTCTTTGTCAGACCTCACTGTGTGCTTGTATTCTTTGTCAGACCTCGCTGTGTACTTGTATTCTTTGTCAGACCTCACTGTGTACTTGTATTCTTTGTCAGACCTCACTGTGTGCTTGTATTCTTTGTGATATTTCGCTGTGTGTGTGCTCTGAAAGGCAGCAGCCCTCTTACTCATCATATTCGAGTGACATCTTTTCATCTCTTGAGGGTGATAGTTTGGTGGAATTCAAGCTTCCCTGTACAGTGTGCATGGTCTGCCCTGGCAGTGTAGACTGTGTGTGTGTGAGCATGTGCCTTGTGTGATTGGTGCGGTATTAACTCCCATCTCTCTCCATCCACTGCATGTGACTCACAGTCGCTGTCACTGCTGAAATGTACAAGTACTTACAACAGTGGTGACGTGTGACTCCGCCTTCCATCCCTTATTTGGTAAGTCTTTGTGACCAAAATAGAACATGGTAGAAGATGTCTCATCTGAGAAAACGAAACAGCTAGCTCTACTGAACAACATGGAGCGGTGTATGGTATGTACAGTACATTGTGTACCTGTACTGATGGTGGTGCTGCTAACTTTAGACTGTGATGTAGTCGTATGAAAGTATACGTACGTACCTGGTCTGTGTATAGAATAGCAGGAGTTCTATACGTACGTCCATATTAGAGTGTTGCTGTTGTTGGGA